>CABFPE010000156.1:724040-746076 GCA_900660155.1 Hofstenia miamia | reverse complement strand
ATATATATATAAAAATTATAAAAGATGAGATTCAGTATACATTACAGTAATCCGGGATTGATGCTGTGTGGATTGGTAGGTTTCGAAGTCTTAATATTTCGCAAATAAATATTTTGAATCAATATTTTTTCAATACCGTCTAGTATACATGTAGAAGAGCCTAGTACGGACCGGGGAGCAGTAGTACAGCCTAGTGCAATACTTATAGAGCCTATTACGGAACCTATATCGAAATTATATCGAACATTATATAAATGGATTTTAAACATGGAAACCATATACAGTATTTGATTAATTTATACGACATTATAGGTAGTATAATTATGAATAGGAATCAGCACAATGATTTATATGGCCATCATTGCTACTAAGTCAACAGCAAACTTGAAAATAAACATGTGCACATTCAAATGGATTACTATCAATATACTAGAGGGACTACTCCTTTTTTTGTTGAATGTATTTTAAATTAAGCAAAATTTTGACCATATAGTTGCAGTAATGCAATTAAAAAGGCATATTAAAATTTTTGCTAAATTGAGAAATTGCATAAGTTGTCAGCAGTGGCGGATTTAAGGGGAGGACTATGGGACTGTAGTCCCCCCATGAGGAGCAAAACGGAGATTAATTTTTGCAACCTTGGTAAAAATTCTAAATTAGTGCCAAAATTTTGCATTTCATTTTGCAAAATGATCCAAGGGTTTGGCAAATATTTGCAAAATATTTGACAAATTTCTTAAATAACTTGCAAGTTTCCCTAAAATTTAACAAACTTTGCAAAAATTTGGCAAATATCTGTCCGACTTTCCAATTTTTTTACACATAATATTACGCATTCTTAAGAATATATGGAACACATTCCAATATTAGGCCTTTCATCTAAAATCCACCAAATTTTAGTATCTAATAAATTATGAGCAGTTGAAAGAACTGCTTCCACATTACACAAAAATCTGCGCACAGTTGGTAAATAGAATCAATACTGTTTCAGTGTAGATGTTAATTATGACATATTTTTGTTGTCTCCCCATTCTTCTAGAAAAAACTACGCAGTTTCTACCTAAAAATACTGGTCCTTCTATCTTATGTGAAATATAAAAAAATCGTTCTCATTTTTTTGCAAAAAATACCTGAATAAGTCCCTACCTATGAAAGCTAAACTAAAATCCTAGAAAAAACATAGATTCTTAACTATTAATTATTTTATTCCCCAAATGTTTGTCAAATACTATATTGCAAACAGTCAAAGTGCTCTATGAAACAGGCCCTTTGTATGAATTAAAAAATCTGTACACTGGATCCAAAATGTATCAATGTATTGCTGAGTACCTATTACGTAATCCCCACAATTCTTTAAGTGAAATTAAGTAACTTCCAATTCCTTATTTTAATAATTATTTGTGCAAAGCGTTGATTTAAACAACTCTCTCATAGTTGGTTTTTCATCGTGTATGCTAATACAGGCTTCTGCACCAATTGTAGAACAGATCAGTTAATAGTAAATGCGATTAAGTTTAGTTTGTGTAATAGTATACATATATATATTCAAAATATAGACAAGTAATTTAGGCAATTTTTTCAAATCTACCATATTGCTATTAGATTCTTGCGAGATCGGTATTGTTACTGGGAGCAAAAATGAAGGGCGGGGTGAGCAAGTAAGGAATCGGAATCAGCTTTCAATTTCAACTGAGACTGATTTCCTATATCTTCTATTATACTAGTCTTAATTTATTTGCTACGAAACCAGAAATAGGCCTAGTGTTCAAGAACGGGTAAGCGACACAGGGACCAAATCTCATTAGATAGACCAAAACGGACACGGATTGACATATAATACACCGGATCGGCACTAAAATTGATTTTCTGAAGATTTTTAGTTGCGATTCATTCAAATATAAGAAATTACACAATACTTCAAATATGTTAAAAAGTTACTAAAGACCAATGTCTGCAACACAGTTGCAATTCAAACATTAGAAATTGCACAAAGCAAAAGCTCTTTCCTTTTTAAAACTGATAGTGATTTTGGGATTATCCCAATTTTTGTTGTTTCTTCTTACTTTCCACCTGTTTTCTGTTTAATTGTTCAAAATCATCCTTATTTGCATTGTGTTGACACTAATTAGTTCTAGCAAAACTTTCCCATATTCTCATTATATTTTTTAATGTTTTTAATAATGAAAAACTGCATTTCGAAAAGATAGGAAGCAGGCTAATTAACTATGTGTGAATGGAATCTCCAAGAATTTTTGGTAGGTTAGAAAGAAGAATGACCCAACTACATGGATGATCATCTACGGTGCTTTAACGCCATCGATGTATAACACCTTTAATTTTACTGCTGAGGAAACAATAGCAGTCATTTCTGTATGCTCATTCTTGCAAAAGATACGTGCGCTGGCAGATGCTAAGCATGCAGAATCGATCGGGTTTAAGTGAATTCATTAACCTCAAACTTCCCCATATCTTTAAAAATTCAACCCATTTCTTCCTGATTTTAAGGCAATTTTTCCAAGCCTATAGGGAAATTTGGGAATCATGAGATGTGGACCCTGTTAGTGTTAGAACTTGTGATATTATTATTCTTGTGCTTGAAGTAGATGAAAATATTCAGTTTTTTCTATTGAAATGCAAATTTTTGCAAAATCATGCAATTTCCTCCTATCAGAGTTGAAATCGGTTCGGGACAACCAACGGTTAGATTCGGCTCGGTTTCGGGTACAAAATCCTAGAAAAATCGGGTATAGTTTCGTGTAAGCCCACATGTTCCGGGAAAACGCCAGTTACTTCGAAGTGCCCTAAGAAGGCCGTAATTCAATAATTATCTAATTTTGATGGCGTTTGCATGGTGGGTTTCTTGGAAAACAGGTCCTTACTCTATATTAGCACAGATACAATAATAATTGACAGTTGATATTAATGCTGGCGTATTCAAAATAACAATAGCGAACTTATGCCGTATGGTATTTCGGGCAGGATTCGGTAAAGATGCTTTGCATTTTGAAAAATTCCAGGTATAATCGGTTTTAGGTACTTGTTTAAAAATTCCAACTGTACTTCCCATACTTAGTGTTCTGATAATAAAGAGGCCTAAAGCCCATATTACAAAACTAGTCTTAGCTATTTTGTTTTCTATAGTAGGCCTCGAAAATGCTGCCTTTGCGCAACAGCATGCCTGAAAAATGAAACGAAAGAAAAGATAATTCTCTACTGCTTGGTTCTTTCAGATTTTAGATATCATTATTATTTAGTTAGATATAAGCGTTTAAATATTTTTATAGAAACCATCAATCACAAATTATAAAAAATGCCAGAGTTATTTTTGGTAAACTTGTGTTCGTAAAATTAGTCTGAATAAGTCTGATTTAATTATAATGTCAACGAAAATGTAAGGTCAGTAAGTAAGTGAATTTGAATCCATGATAAGAAACATGGAATTGGGTTCCCTCCCTGCCACAGCTTGAAACATCTTCTAGAGCATGTGATTTAGTTTTGCAGCACTAAATTATATTTTTGAAAAATGAATATCTAAGATTATTACTTCACAGATATGTATCTCTGAAACTCTTATAGTTTGATTTTACTGATTTATGTGGTAAGGTATTGAATCGCTCACATAATCTCTGTGTCTACAATTAGGATGGTACTTAGTAATATATTGTACGTTCAACTTGCGAAGGATATTAAGGCTCATTGTTGTGGTAGGAAGTCTTGCGATGTTGTCAAATCGTTAGAAGAATGAATGACTGAATTTACTAGATTCGAATGACTTGATGTAGTTGGTTTAGAAAATCTTCTTAGTCTTCAATCTACTACTTGAGTATTGAATAAATACATATCTTAATCTTGTGAGATCCTCCAATAATGATTGAAAATGGCATGTATCTTATCTACAATGATATTATACCTACATGTATGAATATAGTGAGTTCCAATTGCTGCTGTTTTCAATAAAAACTATAACTCTGAAATAGTGTACTATCAGTCATTGCTAATCCAACATCAAATTTATTTTCTGATAAGGTATACCCTTGGCTGCAAATTGTTGTTTTGTTTTTTCACAAGGTTTTCGAATTAATCCAGGTTTGCTTTTTGGCATTTTAATGAATGTCTTTATGGGTTTCAATGATTACTCTATTTTATTATACATTACAAAATCTGTTAATTTAATTGGCAAAAACTTTTGAGAAATATTTTGAAATCTGCGGTCCCAATTTCTTTATTGTCATTTATGACCCATGTCTGAGACCATGAACTGAATGGTTCAATTCAACTATGCATCTTATTTCACGTCTTCCTTTTACAGTTCCTGTAGTCTATGTGATTTAGAGGCCTACTATAATATATCACTGTGTATGAAATATTCCACAGTACTTTTATTGTTTAAAACTCTATTTCTAGGATGTGTCTCTATGCTTACACGGTGTGTTCCATTCGATTCTGTTTTCTGAAGGTGCAAATGTGAAAATAGACCAAAGATGTAAAGAGTCCAGCCATAGCTCAACTAAGAGCTCAATATCAAGCCAACATGTTACTCACAAACGTGTAAAATTATAATCCCAGAAATAACGACAAGGTTTAGTATATCAAAGTCCAATCCATTGGCATTAAGGCTCTCTGGAATAGACTATTCTTTGAAGTATAGTTAATAAGGAAGCAGCTTGGAAGCATTTAATTTTCCATCGATTAGAGAGCTGATACATTTTTGTTGTTAAAAAACGCGCAAAGGTTTTCGAAAATACACTTACTCTAAATTCGAATTCTCCATGCTGAGATTTACGAATTCTTACTCCAGATGGTAGCGTAAAACTATCATTGTATTAGCAGATGAACTAATTTTCTAATAGTATGAATGTAATACTACAACATAAAACATAATCTCTTACCTGTGGCCGCCATCTCTGCGCAGACAGTTTTACGCACTGCTATTATTTCCCATAAAATAAAAAGGGAATTCGACCTACGCAAAAATGTTGACGAATGCGTAAATATTCCCCAGTTTTGTCTCCAAATTATACTGTTTTAAATTTCGAGATTTTGGACAAATTAGCAAACAGGGAAAAGAAACAAGTCTGAGTTTTAGGCAAATAATATTGTTTAGCCAATCAGTAATCACTCCCTTTTAATAAAATCAAATGCTAGATTTTTCTTTCGATCAACCAATATAGCTTAAATCTTCATTTTATCATTAAATTTAAGATTTACTTATTTTATGTTGTACCTGGCCTAGACAGAAATATTCTTGAACCTAACGAAGTTATCATGTAAAAGTACACATTCTCTTTGCTATTAAAGTGTAACAATGAATGCATCAAACTTGATCTAATTTTATGTTGTAATTCTTCTCGACAGAATTTTTTCAAATTCTAAAGCTATTATACGAAAGAAGACATTTTTCTAAGAATTGAAAAAGATGACCTAAATTATATATATATATATATATATATATTCCTTAATAAGAATATAAATCTAAATATTTCAAAGTCCAAGAAATTGTAATTTGTTCAAAGAGAAAATGTTTTGTCCGCCGTGCATACCAAGAGTTCAAAGTGTCCAAAGCATGTGAATTCTTGGAATTAAGTTGATTTTGAAACTGAAGCACCTTGATGAGCTGAAATTGCGTTTCTGTCTAAACTCACTTACGGTTGCTCTTTGTGGAGATGTGTCGTTGCAAAACAACAAGCTTATTGACCAGGTGCAGAAAAAGGTCGTAAGGTTTGGTATTATCGATACTTTCGCTCCAATTCAGCAAACTGTTTAGGAATCTGATCAGAAAATTTTCAACAATATAATAAAATCCCAGAATCATCTCTTGGCACGCTACATTCCTTAAAGAATATTCAAAAGATCGCCTCCGATGGAGAAACATTAGAGGAACATCGAAGAAGATCACTTCTGACAGATATTTAAAAATGTATTGAGTAACGATCGTTTTCAGATTTTAACTTTCATAGATGATATTCTGTGATTAAATAAAAGATATCTATTTATTCATTTATATGTATATATATACATATATATATATATATACACACATACAGATGTAGTTTATATATATATATATATATATATCTTTTGAATTTTATGCTAAGTAATGCATAATATTCAACATTATGCTCCACTTTTCAATTATTCAGATGGCATTGTAGTAATTGCAATACCGTGGATTATCTTTCCAAGAAAGGAATTCATTCTCTACAGTATTTAGAGATGTGTCTCAATTAATCATCCTATTTTAGCAACAGGTATTGTATTAGCACATTAAAATTCTGTCTAAATTTGAATTTGGTTGAGCCAAATGAAAAGCATTTTGTATTGATTTTCTTTCTAAATTTCATTCGATCGCTAAAACAGCTGCATTATATTTCTTTATGCTATTGGTATCAAAGCAAATTTTTAAAGTTTATCTGATATGGACTGGTTAGTTATAATCCATTAATCCTAAAATAGCCAGATATCACGCAAGATTGCACATTAATGATATCTAGATCAATTTTATATTGAATAATTCTTGAATTTCTTACACTACTGAATTTTTATCATACTTCGATAATCATTCTCAATAACGGGATGACATCTTATGTTAAGAAACTAGATTTAAATACTTCTTGCAAGACAGTTAATTACCATCCATTTATAGGTACTTAACTTCAATAAGAAATTTATGCTACCCACAAAATATTCTAAACTGAGTTAACTGTTATCCGACCTACTCAAATACATTGTAACTTACAAAGATGGGGGTACTTAAGTAATGAAATGATTTCTTTTAAAAAGATTTTAACGTCAATGCTGATTGTATACTAATTAATCCAAAAGCAATCAATCTCTAGAGAAATTCCTGTATTCTTCGATACAAAGTCAATTAGGGAAATTTCTTAAATCTTAGAGACGTCAAACATTTTTTATCATATTGAAAGTAAAGATGAGCAGGGAATATAATAAAATACATGTTGGAGAAAGCTAAGGGTGTGAATTTTTATAGAAAAATAAACTTCTTTTGTGCTTATCTTTGTATCGATTGTGAGTGTAGGTAGGGGGAACTTTTGGTTCTCGTGAGACCATTGACTACATCCTTGCTTAAATTTGAGATATAGTAATTTATTCTTTTTCTCAAACCTTCGGCATGAGTATTGGAGATTGAAAAGTACGAAATTTTTAGTTCACAAAACCGCACTAAATAATGCGCTATTATAAAAGAAAGGATAAAGTTGTATCAAAGTGCATTTGAAAACTTATCCAAAATGCAAAATCAGACTGAAGTAAGAATTTTTAGAAACAGAAATTTATGAGGACTCTTTCAATTACTGAAAATGTAAACTAAAATTGTTAATTTACCAACAATGGATAAATACTATGAATCCAATTTTCCACAATATAAAATGTGATATTCTCAAAGAGGCCGCTTCACTACAAGTCTCTTATGAAGATTCAAATAATTATGACTGTTTAAGTTTAAAAAATAAGTTTCTTCTATATAATGTCTTGACGACCAATGTGTTATTCTTTCTCAAAAGCAAGAACGTAGTAAAAAAAATTCATTGTTAGGGTGTTCTGCTTTTAACAACTGACTTATTAAAAAAACGATATTTAAAAATGGTAAAGTAGGTTTTTGATAATAATTTTAACTCTTAAATCTGTAGATTTCAATGCATGTAGTGATTTTTTAAACGCAAATATTCAAAATATGAAGTTCTTGAGTTCTCCCCCACATTTTTTCTTTTAAAAATGCCATTTTTCCTAATGTACACTGCTTTTTCACTATATCTACTGATATAAATACCAACACTAAACAACAATTTCTTGTTATCTGTGTAATACTCATTGTAGTTAATTTTTTTAAAATTTTGTAGAGAATAACAGTATGTAAAAACTATCATTTTCAGTGTCAACTCAAAGTCCGATTTTGTTCAGAAAAGTTACTTATTCATAAGCATTTAAAAATGTAGATGAACTCAAATCACAACAAACTATAAAAACTCAAAAAATTCAAATTCAAAAGCTCCGCGACTGACAGCGTTCTTAGATGCTTAAGGTTGAATGAAAAATAAAATCGATAGATGCTTCTTTTGTTAGATTTCTTAATGAGCAAAATTTGTCAATTTCCAATAAGCAACTCTTCTTTGTAGCAAGACACATGGAAGTTTACATTTTTAAATGGAAATTGTGGAACACATTTAGTGCTATGCATTCGTCTCCTAAGATTAGCGAAAGACAACAAATTAGAAAATAACAATGCGAATTTTAATGAAATTGTGTACTAAAGAAACTCAGTGAACAAATAATTAAATATTGATAAACGCAAATACTTTGAATCTGCATCCGATATATTTACTCAGTGACTATATTTGCATAATTTAGAAAGTCTATTGATTTCTCTTACATCCAATCCAGCTTATTGATGAAGTAAAAAGAAGCAGAAGTAGCTCTAGTGATTATTTCTCCTCTTCTGTTTCTCTTTCCATTGAAACTACTTAGTATTGCAGAGAGAATTTCCGAGATAAAATGCAAATAATGTATTTGAAAAAAAATTATCAATAAATGCAAGAAAGATAGAATTGGGACAGCGTCAGATATTTCAACTGATAACTAAATATAGAAAACAGCAGTTGCATTTTCAAACGAAACAAAAAATTTTCACTACCTTTTTGAATAATTATTTCTTAATGTTGAACAAACTAAAGTTTGGAATTCTAGAGCTTATCGTTACAGCAAAAGAGTCCTGTATACAATCAAATTATAATTTGAACGAAAATACTTTTGCAAATACGTTTTCTTTAGTTCAATTAATGCAATCACAAGACAATAATAATGGATTTAAAATATTTTAGAAATTTCAGCTTCCAATCATTTATAGTATAAATATATTTTTGAAATTTTACAGAATGAGGTTGATGTTTATGAATATGATCAACATAAAATATAAATCTTTTTTAAATTTCTGAGTAATTTCATCAAAAAAAAATTTTGTAAAAATTGGTTCTAATTGAAAAATTGTATTGAATTACTGTTAAAATGCTAGCAGAAATATTATTAAAAAACATGTTTTACATTTACGCGATTTGTTCCAATTTCTGAAAATTCGGCCCAGATTACATCTCGTTTACTACCAGTATTGTCTCGACTAGGCATGGTATCTGAAATATAATCTCTATTAGAAACTATTTCTTAGTATTAAGTATTTCTTAAAAAATAACACTTAAATATAACCATTGAAAAATATCATGTGTTAATAACAGTGGCATTAACACGTTACTAACATCCCTTGTTTTTAACATTTCAACCCTGGTTCCTGATATTGATCAGCCTGAACCTACTCATTATCAACTTTAGCACAAAGAAAAACTGAAGGTAATTGCAATTTTTTTCAAAACAATTAAGAGGCAGAAGCACCTGGCTAATGTAATGTTGTGTGATGTTAAAGAGTCTTATTAGTGATAGGGAAATTGATGGGTGTATGTGTGTGTGAATGCAAACCAAGTGGTAAAATTATACAGACTGCTTTGAGAGTTGCAATTTATAGAATGTTTATTAATCAATACCGATTGACTTATCACGCATGCTTTTACCTTATTGCCTTTGCTTAACTATTATTAATGAAAAAAAACTAACTGGAATAGAATATTTAAAAATTCAAAAATTTCGAGGATGTGCTTTTGATGTCGATTGAGTAATTTCGCATAAGTGAGTGTAGACTAAACATGGATTACACGATGCTATCTATGCCCTCAATTTGTTATCATTACACACTAATGTCGCTCAGAACTAGAAAACATCAGTTACTTAAGACATATTTCTTCTTAGTCAGGCCTCCAAGTAGTTTTCTATTACTTCAATTTCGGATAGTTTTAAACAAATTTCATTCATAATATTGGCATTATCTTTAAATGGAGCAATATATGTAAAGTTTTAAACGTAATAAACATTTTTCCTGGATATTTAAGCAATATTTAACTCAAACTAAGAAGTAAATTATATATATATATATATATATATATATATNTAATCAGTCAGAGGCTAATGCACTATTTGGTTTTCGCCAGAGTGCTGTGTTGCGCATGAAAGATCATTGATATATATATATATATATATAATTTTGCCACTTTTCCTAATTAATCTCTAAGTGTATAATTATAATGTGGTAAACAATGGATTTTTAAAATTGTTAATTAATTTTAAGCCATATTGGGTGACTTAAACACGGGTTCAAACAGTGCCTTCACAATAATGGACCTATGCTATTCAGGGGTTCGATGAAGGCTAAAATACTGCATTCAGCGCTTCTATCATAATAGTTGAAGGCTTCATATGCCTATTCATTAAAAACAACAATAGGATCGAATATACCAGATGCACTGGTATTGAGAGTCACCTATAGTAAACTGCCTCATTAAACCCTCATATAAATTACTGCAAGCCCTCCTGCTAAATAGTAGTCCTGAACATTCATATCTACGAAACCCATCAATTTAAATTTCTTCATCAAAACATGTCACACTGGTAATAGTCTATTTTCAGGAGCTAAAAAAAGCATTACATCTTAGTTCAGACATATCAAGCAAATTTTGGGGAAAGATATTACGTCCCATCACTAGCCAAGCCTACTTCCATTTATATTTCTGTGAAATATTGGCGAAACATTTTTAAGATAAAAATAATAAATCATCCAAACACGTCAAAATTTTGATATAAATTATGAATGCTCCACTTATGTAAATTTAGTTTATTAGACTAATGTATATGTTCACACTATATATATTGAATACACTTAATTCAATTTGATTTGTATTATACAATGTAAAATTATTTTCCCTTAGATTTAGTTGAAGATTTTGTACATGTATTGTATGCAATAATTGTACCAATAAAATGAGTGTAGAAAAAATATATACATAGTTTTATGTAACGTGTTGCTGTAATTTATTGCAATTTCTTATAATATATACAAATAATAATTTCTTATAATATAAACAAATAATAAATTTTCCCACACATAAAAATGGAAATATTTTGGATCTCACATTTGTTAAAAGTATTCATTGCGAGGTAATTGGTAACGCTTCATATTTACACAATCCATCTGATCATTGTATTATTGCATCAAAATGTTCAATTTCATCTATTGAAAATATTTTAGAATCTGAGATTGCTGATGCATGCAGAAGTAGTTTTTCTGAAGAGCTTACATTTTCTTTTTCTCAAGCTAACAATAAGCTTTTATCACTTCATCTGTCTCAATCACTTTTTTCATTTTTTCATCCAATAGATCAAAGCTATCCGGATTACTGGTATAATTGTCTTAATGAAATTATATTAATGCATGTTCCTCTTAAAAGAAAAAGACGAAAACAGTATCCAACTTATTTTACTTCGTGCACTATTCATAAATTAAATATATATCATTCATATTTACGAAAAAAGCGAACAAATAACTATGAACTATTAAACAGTGCTCTTGAATTTTTTGAATCTATAGAATTAGATAGAATAACGTTTATAGAACAATTTTCAGATAAAAATTCTACAGTTGCCTGCTACAAACTCTTACATTGTCTAGAAAGAAATAATTCAATTTATCCAATGCATTGGAAAGATAAAATTTTTCATAGTAATTTAGAAATTGGATCTGCATTCAATTTATTCTTCAACTCAGTCTTTCAATCATATGATTATTTTATGAGTGAAAATGAGCCTCGAAATTTAAATAATATTGATATATCGTTAACAGAAATCATAAAGCTTATAAATGAAATGTCTAATAAAAATGGAATAGGGAGTGATAAAATTTCAATGACTTTCTTAAAGAGATTTTCNAATGAAATTATATTAATGCATGTTCCTCTTAAAAGAAAAAGACGAAAACAGTATCCAACTTATTTTACTTCGTGCACTATTCATAAATTAAATATATATCATTCATATTTACGGAAAAAGCGAACAAACTATGAACTATTAAGCAGTGCTCTTGAATTTTTTGAATCTATAGAATTAGATAGAATAACGTTTATAGAACAATTTTCAGATAAAAATTCTACAGTTGCCTGCTACAAACTCTTACATTGTCTAGAAAGAAATAATTCAATTTATCCAATGCATTGGAAAGATAAAATTTTTCATAGTAATTTAGAAATTGCATCTGCATTCAATTTATTCTTCAACTCAGTCTTTCAATCATATGATTATTTTATGAGTGAAAATGAGCCTCGAAATTTAAATAATATTGATATATCGTTAACAGAAATCATAAAGCTTATAAGTGAAATGTCTAATAAAAATGGAATAGGGAGTGATAAAATTTCAATGACTTTCTTAAAGAGATTTTCAACAGAATTATCTCCTCATATCTTATTACTATTTCGTAATTGTTTAAAAACAGGTATATTTCCAGATGTTTGGAAAATTACGGACATTGCTCCAATTCACAAAAATGGCAAAAAAAATGAAATCACAAATTACAGACCTATTAGTTTATTACCGAAATTATCTTTAATGTTTGAAAAGCTAATTTACAAACATTTATATAAATATTTTCGAGCATTTTTATCTGAACAACAGTTTGGTTTCGTAAATAAAAGAAATACATACAGTCAGTTACTTCCATATCTGGCCATTATGTTTACTTTAATAATGACTTATCGCGTCCTACATATGTTCTATATACTGACTTTAAAAAAGCCTTTGATTCTGTTTCTCACTGCAAATTAATCACAAAATTATTTTTTTTTGGAATTGGTGGAAATTTACTTTGTTTATTGAAATCTTATCTTAACAATCGATTTCACACAGTGATATATGACGGAATCAAGTCCACACCACTTCCTGTTAAAAGTGGAGTTCCTCAAGGGTCCGTCCTTGGCCCTCTTCTGCTTACAATATATATCTATGATTTGCCATTAAGCTGTAACTTTAGTAAGATATGCAGTTCTGATAGAACGGCCAAGTGGGTCAAAATCGAAGAAATTAGAATTTTGTTTACTTGTGTATGCATTCATTAAAAACAACAGCAGGTATATGCACCACCAATTTAACTGATAATCTATTTGAATTTGCAGGTGTAATTTTTTTTTCTTATTTTTACAAAATGTTCTATTTTGAAATGCTGCATGAAAAAGAATCACAAGGAGTAATGGCCGTTCTAGTGTTAACAATATTGTAAATGATTTCAATAAAATACAAACGTGGTCAAAGAATAATCTCTTATCTTTCAATATCGATAAATTTAAATTTATTAGATTTGGTGATAAAATAACACAGTCTATTCCTCTCATAATAGCACCAATTGTAGCAAATGACTTTGTTAAAGATCTGGGCCTGATAANTCCTCAAGGGTCCGTCCTTGGCCCTCTTTTGTTTATAATATATATCAATGATCTGCCATTAAGCTGTAACTTTAGTAAGATATTTATGTATGCTGATGACGTTAAATTATGCAGTTCTGATATTAACAATATTGTAAATGATTTCAATAAAATACAAACGTGGTCAAAGAATAATCTCTTATCTTTCAATATCGATAAATTTAAATTTATTAGATTTGGTGATAAAATAACACAGTCTATTCCTCTCATAATAGCACCAATTGTAGCAAATGACTTTGTTAAAGATCTGGGCCTGATAATAACACCAAACCTTTCTTGGTCTACTCATTATTTGAAGAAATTAAAAAGTTGCAGTTATCTTTTTTCTAATATTAAACGGAATATTCCTTACTCAACTCATTTTAAGATCAAGTTAACTCTATACAAATCATTGGTATTATCATGTCTAAGTTATGGCTCAATTTTGATAGAATTATCCCCCTTCATAATTGACAAGCTAGAAGCCTTTCAACATAGATGTTTTAAGTGGATACTACCAGGTCTTGATTATAAATCACAATTGATACGCTTAAACATGCTTCCGATACCTTATTATTTTCAGTTACTTGATTTAATATATTTTAATAAGCTATTGAATGACCAATATGATTTGGAACTATCAAAAATATTATCTGAATATCTACCAACAAATTACCGGCTTCGTTCTTCAAATCTTACAATTTTAAAATCAAACGATATAAGAAAAGAATCAACCAGATCTTTTTATTTAAATAGAATTGCAATACTTGCAAATTATATACATCAAAATACTTCCATCAATTTATATGGATCATTGAAACAAGTAAAAAGATCATTAAAAGACTTCGTCCAACAACAGTTTTTAAATAACTTTAACTATTCCGTTAAAAACAACTGTAGGAAATATGCAATATGTTTATGTCGTTTCTGCCGAGTGCCTTATGTTCATTATTAATTTAATTTTGTTTATATACTACTGTTTAGTATCCATATATGGATAATAAATTATTATTATTATTATTATTATTATTATATACTACAAAACAAAAATGAAATAGTAAATGCACATCATTACACTGTTACTATTGGAAATAATCATTCGTTACTTTTCCTAGACTGCTATCTCACCGGACTATACATTTGATTAGTTTTTGCAATTTTTTCTGAAATTATTATAAGCAAAATAACATAAAATATTTCGGTTATTGAATTCACAACATGCTTATTGCATTTCAGTAAAGTTTTAACCTCTAATAAATATTTATATGTAATATAAATGAGTTATTTAAGGTAATAAGTACTTAATAATATACTATTTTGAGGAAATGTACCTTATATATATATATATATATATATATGTACATTGACATTTATATCATTTATAAAATACAACTACATACATTTATATTTCAGGAGTTGAGCATCAAAGCATACCATTGTTTCAAACATTCTAGCTTTGATTTTGCATTGTAATAGACATTTTTTAACATCAAAAATAATATTTCATATTGTATTTGGAAAATATTTAGCTAGTAGATTCAACCAAAAATAAGAACTCTGATAATCAAGATTCAAATAACAACGATATCATCACATTTTCTTGATCAGTAGTGCATATTTTTACATTCATGAATCACTTTGAAGGAGTCAATTCAACATTTCACTACCCTTCTATACAAATTCTAGCAGTTTCCTGGAATACTGTGTCAGCTATAATGTAATCATGGAAAATACATATTAATAGAAAAAATCATAAATTGTTGAAGAAGCTAAGATCATTTATTAGGATTTTTACAGTAATCTGAACAAATACTGGAAGTGTTTTGAACATTTATGTCTATTTCATATAAAAAATAGTAATGGAAACTTACATGGGAAAACGTGAAGATTAAGTATAAATTATGGGCAGTGGGATATAATAAGCGACTGCCAAGGGCGATTGCAATTGGACGCAGAATCAACGCAGTCGATTAATCACTTTACCAGTTACTTTCTCCTGCTGGGAGCGTTCCTAAAATCCGAGGAAATATCTTTTTCCAAAAAACATTCCAATTTAGCTACTCTCTGCTTTAGAAACTGCCACTCCGAACCAGATGTATGCAGCAGAAATATAAACGAGTCATTTCCGTCTAAAATTTAACTGTTAATTGAGAGATTTGAGGAGGCTTGCACATAGTTGGACTAGTTTCATTACCTCTCTTGGTTGCTTTAAAAGGGAGCATAAATTATGCTCATGAATACAAAAATTAATTGTTCTTTCATTCTCATTTAACAAAATTTGACACAAAGAATTCTCAATGTATATAAAGTTTGTTAACTGAATTTGATGCAATTTCTAAGAGAGCGATTGAGATTACATTGCACTTAGTAAAATTAAATTTCACAATTAAGAGGCTGGATGGAGCTCAACATAGCTTAAGGACATCCTATTTCCAGTAAATTATCAGCACATCCTTTAAAAGAATTATATAAGATTCCAAAGTGCTCTTAGTGCGTGATTGTTTATTTCATATTCTCTGAATGCTAAACTTAATCTAACTAATATTAAAAGTTAGTTGTTGCCAATGGAACTGAATTTCAAAAACCACGCATGGATATATTCAAAACACAGCTCCTGTATCAAATTTTGACTGGTTGTGTTGTAGGTTCCATTCAAATTGAATTCAACAGCCTTATTCTTCGTTGAGGAAGACCATTTATATAACCAAGCTCAACTCAACTCTGCAATCTTAAGACCCCATTATTGTAACATCGGTACTGGTTGTTTGAACGGCCAGCCAAAGTGTGTTCGTTTTTAGCGTGTATTTCTAAATATGTTGATAAAAATTCTGTATATATAATAACAAGTATTTGATGTAAATATACAACACTTTTATAACGGTTTTATGTAAAGACGGGAATGCGCTGTCCAGCGATATTAAATTATACTCAGACCCAATCTCCTCAGTTTTTTATCTTTATGTATGATAATTTGTAGATTCATTTCAATATAGTTGCCTCTACAATTGAGGGTCTGATGTAGTTTATCTGTAAATGTTCTTCTTCAGTATTTACGGAGCAGCTTGAGTGGAAGAGGCCGATGGAATCACGAGATGGGTCGTGTGATCAAGTTAAATTTAATTATAAAAGCTCTTCGTTTAATTAGTTTTTTGGTAAATTATATTTCCTAATGGGATGCTTTAATTACAAAATGTAAGATTCCATAGAAATAATGTGCTTATTTCACATTTTATAAATTTAGAAAGCCATTAATATTGGCAAGAGCGAGTGTTTGTGCTGTAAACAATCAAACACAATTGATGAATTTGACTGAAATCCATAGAAATTAGACGAAATTTTGGAAATTTCAAGATAATTTTTTGTCTTAAGAAAAATCGTCTCTCAGCAAATGTGTTTACGGATTAGTAAATTTTCTATGCGAATATTTCTGCATAAATAGTTTAGTGTATGCTCCACTTTTGCCTGCCAATAATGCGCCGTGTGCTGTAGAAAGAGCAGCTCCAAATAAATTTATAAAAATGAATAGATTAATTGTTAAATATCATTTGCATTTGCAGTGACATAGAAATTAAGCGAATTATATAAAACAAAATTTAATTGTAAATCGTTTTGTTTTACTACAAAATAGGTAAGAGATCGTAATTATATAAAAAATTTAACGAAGGCTATGTCTATAAGTAGTTGAGCAGAAATATCTGTGCTACCACCTTTAAGCACTACAGAAGGTAATAAATCCTCAATGTTTTATGTGTTCTATATATTTCCAAGAGTCGTTTGAACATGTAATACTTAAGGACATTTCCGAGACTTTCCAATTTTGCATACGTTTTTGATCAGAATACGAATTATAGTTCATAAATATGTTTTTAAGTCAAAATTAATTTAACTGACATTTTTCTTGTAATATCCAAAAGTGGTGTAGCACACAAAAGTGAGGGGAGATGTGAGGTAAAACGGTTACATTGCAGAATATTTCGTTTTTACAAATTCTTGCTTTTGTAGTGTTTTGGATTGGCTTTACTTGGCTTAGTGTTGTTTTGGTTGTTGGCTAATAGTTGGATGCCTGCCTTGATTTGGCTTGAATGGTTACTATTGTAAAAAAAATTTCCAATGATTGGTTTGACTTGATGAAGATTTGAGGGGATGAAGCGAGTGGTGAATTCAGAAGGAGGGGATCCCGCCACCAAGATTTCTTTGGCAAATACCAGTCCGAGCTAGTTGCAGAAATCCTAGGCCAGATCCTAGCTTTTCCGAAAAATTGCTTACTTTCCGGAAAAAATATCATGGTTGTATTCTGTTTTAGTCCATATCAGGAACATCGAAATTTTTCAGTGTATATGCAAAAACAAATTTATTCGCTTAATTTATGTTCTTATGTTTCATTTATCCTTACTTTTCAATCATATCTCTGCATAGTACTACAAATTGATTTTTAAGAACAGTTAGCATCTGAAAACACAACATAGAGATTTGAGACGCTATAATGAAATATTCCTATAGCATAGGACAAAGAAATCAATTCAAATTTATAAAATACACTTCCTACTTTAACGAAGTTATCATTAAGTACCATCTATTTGCATTACCACAATCATTATTTTTATATTTATTCTTCAAAATAAAGTAATTTATGTACATCTCTGTCTGGGATCATTTTGGGTTAAGTTTTCTAAAATTTGTCGGGTTACTAAATTTAATTCTTTTTGATATTTTACGTAACCGACTTGGTATTTTTGGTGTAGTCTTGAACTTTCTTAAGTCTTACCTAAATCATCGTTCACAGTGTGCAATGATTGATGATAAACTTTCAAATATACTCACAGTTAACATTGGGGTCCCTCAGGGATCCATCCTCGGCCCCCTCCTGTTCAGCATTTATCTTATACCGCTTGGAGATTTCTTAAAATCGCTAAACTTGGACTATAAATTCTATGCTGACGATGGACAAATCTATTGTCGAATTCGACGTAACGTTTCTCTACCTCTTCTGCATATTATTGCAATATTTGAGGATATTAACACCTTTTGTAAAAAGCTTGGACTTTGAATCAATTTTAACAAAACAGAGTGCATGTATATTCACAGCAGGCTTGCGAGACAACAACAAAATATTCCTTACAGCATTAGTTTGATGGGATCTGAAATTGCTGTTTGAAACAAGGTAAAAATACTGGGTGTCACATTGGACGAAAATCTTTCTCTTGTTGATCATAATAATGATGTTTCGAGTCACTGTTTCCAAGTCCTTAGATCTATACGTAGAATCCGTCACTATTAACCGCAGAACAATTATAGACCTGGTTAGAACCTTGGTATTATGTAAATTTGACTACTGTAACTCGCTCTATGCTGGTTTACCTGATTACCTTATTAAAAACCTGCAGCGCATTCAAAATAGCGCTGTCCATCTTATTTTTGACTGCAAGTGGTCCGATCACATAACTCCTTACCTTCATGATTTACAATGGCTCCCGGTAGTTGAACACACTAAATTCAAGTTACTGTGTCTTACCTTCAAAATTGTCAATAGATTTAATTTACTTCTTTCATTATTTAATACTCTTAAGCCTCAAAGAAATTTAAGGAACATTCGACAGCCTAAAGATTTTAACATCCCTCTTGTTCGTACCAACTTTGCGTTACGTAACTTCAGCATTGTGGGTCCGAGATTATGGTATAGCCTTCCTATTAATTTGCAACAATTGACGTCATACAAAGATTTCAAGAAGCACTTAAAAACGTACTTGTTTCAAGGTTATCTCTACAAGTGACTATGATTTGTTTATTTATTTCCATTTTAGAAGAGAACTTGTTCCATTAAGATGTGTATTTATAACTGTGATAATAATAATAATAATAATAATAATAATAATAATAATAAGTTTCTAATATGTGTTAATTGTTCACTTTAAAATGTGTTAGAATAGCAAAAGACAATAATAAATTCGAAGGCTCTGATATAGTATGCTTCAGTGGCAAATACTCCTATAGATCCACTTCTGCCAAGATTTGTTGGTGAAAACCATCTTAACTAGACGCAGAAAGCTTAGCCCCGCTACTACTTTTCCAAAAACGGGCATATTTTACTGAAGAACAACATGGTTGGATTTCGTTTTTCTTTGATATCAGAAATTTTCATATTTTTTCAAAAATATGAAAGAACAAATTAATTAGATGTTTCATTTACACTAAATCATTGTTGTTCAATCAAATGTTTTCATAATACACAATTTCTTTTTCAAGAACAGCTAGCAGCTGATAAAAAAATGCAGAGATTGGAAACACTATAATGAATTATTCCTACACGAATTGCTGTATGAGTTATGTACAATATTAATGGTCAATTTATGTCTTAGCATGGGGCAAGAAATAAATTCAAATTTGGAAAACTCACTTCCTGTGTCAACGAAATTATCATTAAATACCTAGTTGTATTACTCTAATTCCAATTGCCAGAACTTTGCTAATACTAGTGCGCTTCGAGTCCAGCAATATTCGTTAGGAGGGGCGTGCACTCCCTAAATTTTTTTAAATACATGAATTTGTGTATTCATTTTTGTAGATAATGTTCATTTCATTACGAATTGTAAATGAAGTTTTATCTTGACAAAGTTTTGATATCCTCAGAAATCAGCTTCATTTTATTGCTAAACTGCAAATGAATATACTAAATTTATTCGCGCTTGGCATGCTATGTTGACCTATATATCCTTTTTGAAGATTTTTCCACTGTCTTATATATCTGTAAATAGATGTCCATCACTATCACATGTATTGAAATTCAATGTCAGTTACATAATCTGTTTCTGATATTGAAATTTGTTTTTTGATTTGATCGAATTTATTTTGACTAAAATTTATTTAAATTACAGCTCAAATTGTGATGCAATACTCCTTAATTCGAACCGAGACAGTAAATTCCAGGTGCAATTAAAACTTTCTAAGTTCAATTACAGTGATGAATACATGCTTAACCATATTGCTTACTTGTATTGTCTTCAGGATTTCTCATTTCACATATGATCATCACACGTTCTACAAAAAATGGATTCAGTTGAAGAATTACTGACCTAGATAGATTAGACTAGATATTTTAGCACAAATAGTTATTTCGACCATATATACACGTTTATATATATATATATATATATACCATGCTGGCCATAATATTACGGTTTTTGTAAAAAAAATTGTTTTTGTGAAATACAGGAGAACAGTAGCATTTAATATTATATTTAAGGAAGTAAACAACAGTGGAAAACCTAAAGACACTACAAACATGGTAATACTTTGTAGGACCACCTTTGGCAGCAATCATTGCTGCCCAGTAATCTGATGTAGAATTCACCAATGCCAGGAAATATTCAGCTGTGATTTCTCAACACCATACTTGAGAAATTTTTTGTCTTATATCGCTCACTGATGTAGTTTGTAGAGCAGAAACGTTCTTTTTGAGCGTAACCCAACAGGCCTCAATAAGATTAAGATCAGGAGAACTGCGGACCAGGGGCCAAGTACCTCCACTTTGTTGTTTTGTAGTCACTTACACATTGCATTGTGTGCTGGAGTCCGTCATGCTACAATTATACCTCTGCATGGCAGGGAACAGCTTCTCTTGTAACAATACAAGATATACCTGTGCAGTAATTGTTGAACTGCTCGGCATAAACAACATTGAACCTCTTCCTGCAGCAGAAATGGTCCCCCATATCATGGTTTGGCTTGGCTTGGCTTGGCTTAGCTTGGTTTGATTGCCTCTGTAGGATAATAGATACAGGCTTGGTTTGGCTTAATTGGTTGTTAGCTTAGATTGGCTTGGTAGTTCCCAATACAAGCCAATCCAAAGCATTACCCATTAGAAATACAGAGCTTGAAGCATATCTTGAGTAAGTTGAACAAAGTTTTGCTTCAAACAAGGGTATGCTTTGATGCTAATTCGTAAAAAAACTCTATGTATTTGCAAATTTAATTCATATAAATATCAATGTACATATATATATATATATATATATAAGGTACATTTCCTCAAAATAGTATATTATTAAGTACTTATTACCTTAAATAACTCATTTATATTACATATAAATATTTATTAGAGGTTAAAACTTTACTGAAATGCAATAAGCATGTTGTGAATTCAATAACCGAAATATTTTATGTTATTTTGCTTATAATAATTTCAGAAAAAATTGCAAAAACTAATCAAATGTATAGTCCGGTGAGATAGCAGTCTAGGAAAAGTAACGAATGATTATTTCCAATAGTAACAGTGTAATGATGTGCATTTACTATTTCATTTTTGTTTTGTAGTATATAATAATAATAATAATAATAATAAAAATTTATTATCCATATATGGATACTAAACAGTAGTATATAAACAAAATTAAATTAATAATGAACATAAGGCACTCGGCAGAAACGACATAAACATATTGCATATTTCCTACAGTTGTTTTTAACGGAATAGTTAAAGTTATTTAAAAACTGTTGTTGGACGAAGTCTTTTAATGATCTTTTTACTTGTTTCAATGATCCATATAAATTGATGGAAGTATTTTGATGTATATAATTTGCAAGTATTGCAATTCTATTTAAATAAAAAGATCTGGTTGATTCTTTTCTTATATCCTTTGATTTGAAAATTGTAAGATTTGAAGAACGAAGCCGGTAATTTGTTGGTAGATATTCAGATA
>CABFPE010000156.1:698321-717804 GCA_900660155.1 Hofstenia miamia | reverse complement strand
TATATATATATATATATATATATATATGCAATGTGAATGAATAATCGAATGAAGTTGATTTTTCAGACATATAGTACTGTCAGAAGCGGCAATTCGTAAAATATTAATTAGTTCATGCAAAAACTTTCAAGACAAATTTACGGACAACATTTTTCCCTGTGGCGAGATTAATCTCCTTAGGCATATATGTTGTTATTTCCGCCGACATACTTGATCTATAAATATGCATTCATTATTTTTGGTACAATTGATATTTTCTAAAAACCAAAAAGTATGATACCTGACATTGCTTAATTAAATAAATGTGATCATGGTGTATATATATATATATACATTTTAGGATCCCATTGAAGGTTGCGCAACCAGTAAATAGACCATGGACTTTTTGTAAAATCATGAGTGTTTGCAGAAACATGCTTTGAGGCAATATAATTCGCTTGAAAATTCATGGCATTCTGCAATTATAAATGAGGTCAGTACAGAGATTGTTTTGGTCTACCACCAAAATATCTCTAACTTGATGAAGTCCATGCATTGCAAAAATTACAATGCGATATTACATATTCATGCATACTGTAAAAATCTAGACTTTTGACACGGTTTAAATTTTTATATGGCCCAATTGCACCTATTATGCAGCTTTGTTAATCGGTCTAAAGGGAATTTTTTCCAATTATGGACATCAGAGGGCAAAATCTGATGTGATTATATGTGAACTCTAGCTCATAAAATTTAATTTATGAAATAGTTCACCATCGGCAGCAACATTTTAAACATTTATCAATGCCCAAATACAGTTTGAAATTTTCTTAATATATTGTTCTAAATTTCAAAGCGTCAAATATCTATATCTATTGCAAAACTTTTTGCTCAAACTGAATGTCTTTGCAAGTTATGTCAGTAATGACTATCACATATAAACTTGATAAGAGACAAATCTTTATTAAAATGTTGTCTGAGAATTATACTAAACGATATATTTGAATTTCTTTAAAATACTGTTTGCATTTCAATGTTGAAAGGATTGTGGATTACCAATTTTATTCACTTATCATAATCATATAAAATTATAAATTCATTAAATCACTATAGCATGTCGCGGCCAACTGCACCCCTAACCCTAAGCATGCAGTGAGGGATTCGGCCCCCCTGTTATTTTTTGTACATAACTTGGCTTGAAATTTATTTTTTGGCTGATTTTTTCGATAAGGGCCTGTGTCAGAGGGATTCTGAAAAAATTAATGAAAATAAAAAATGCAAAAGATTTTTGGTGCAACATCCATATAACATAGCCATATTTTGATAGATATCGATATATTTAAGCAATTAATTTGATTGAGTCATCATTGTTAATGGTTATGGTTGTTCAAAACATGTTACGATGAAAAAAATTTTTGCAGCGGGGTATCCCCTATATGCTTTATCAGTTTTTATTGAGTTCTTGTCACTGGCCTATCGTTTCAAGAAAATATTTGTAACAAAATAATTTATTTTATAAAACAAGGGTTTTGGAAGGTCTATGGTGAAAATTAGTGTCATACATTGATTCGGGGGAAAGGTCAGAGGGTCAAACTTAAAATATGAAGAATATGAAATTTGTCTTTTGTGCTATATTTTGAATACAGTAAAACAATAATGACTAAATATGATTACATACCATATAAAAAGTAGCTTAAATTACTAGAGGCATGGATGCTGAACCCAGGCTGAAAAATGGCAAGTCCTTGGAACGTGGCAGGAGGTTGTGAAATTTTATTTATTTATTTTTTTAACTTTTTTAAATTTGATCTTGAAAGTGACATTAATATATATTATTATGTTACGTATTTGATGTTTGAAACATAAATAAACATTTATTGACTTAATTTCTAATTATGAAAATAACTCCCGCGATTACGTAATACTGGCTGAATCTGGACGTATTTTTTTGATTTCCTGTAAGAGAAAGTTTTTAAAAGTAACTTGAAGGAATATGAGTTAAATAAACTGTTTCTTTTTATTTTTAATGTTGAATGCATTTAGTTTTTTTTATCTTTATTTTCTCAAAATGGCTAACGTCACAAATTCATTGGCATATATAATCGCAACCAATAAATATATTTTTTTGAAAATAGGCGAAGATGTAGTTCAAAGATGTATCTTTCACTGTGCCAAAGCTCATTATTTAATCTTCAATAGTTTTGAAATAAAAGAGGGGCTGTTTCGGACCGGTCAGTGTGTTATTGACACTTTATGCCTCAGTGCGTTTAGGGTGAATACACATCATGGCTTTAGCTTAAATAGCACATCTTGATTTGTGATTAATTGCCTTTGTATAATTGAGTTGGAATTATTTCAACAATTTTTTGCTGAGCAACAATCTTCTCATGGGACAGAAGTTCAATATATATCCCCCCCGTATTGTCCCATGAGATGTTTGATTGTCGCATGGCTGTGAAGTCGGTTGTAATTTTATATCCATGTAGGTTCGTGAAGACATTTTCTATTCTATTAGATATATATTTAACTCTCGAAGATTCTAGTGATTATTAAATTGCATAACTTCTAAAAAGTCTTCTATATATGTATATTTTGCAGAATAGCAAAGTATATTCGTGTATGAAGTTATTTGCTTAAATTGCCTTCAATTCAACGCCATAAGCATGTTAGCACCTTGCTCTTAAAACTTAAAATACATTTACATGCTTATGATAAAAATAATTATGGATTAATTAGAATAAAAAAATATTTTCAAACTGCTACCAAGCTTGGTGCTTGAATGTTATATGGTTGTTAGCTTTGTAGGGCATGATGCCTTTAATTGGCAATTATATTGTGATTAGTAATCGAAAGTGTACTTGTAGAAATACCAATGAATTGCTGCCTCCCCTATTAGAAATTGATTGATGTTAATGAAACTTTAATTGGACAGAGATCCACAACGTTAATTCAAAGTCAACATTTCGGTTCTGGTCGGGTTTGGATCCATGTGCATTTCATATTATCACTCTCTAGTTATAACCGTAGCACACTCGCAGAAATTGGTTTAGACTTTAGGTTGCTGCTTGCTGATAACCTAAAATATTATTTGATATATTAATCATCTTAATTTTTTAATTTAAATCAGAATGAACTGTTAAGAATCGAAATGGAAGTAGTCCGGGTCGACCCATATGATTGAGTGAAGCGGTGCAAAGTTTTTTCATAATAAATGCTCATAGATTGGAGCAAAAACATTCTTGAGGCGAGATATTGCCAATTTGAAGATTTGGAATAGTTGCCTATTTGATAACATTTGGATTTATTTGGAGATTTAGTCGGATTTTGGAAAATTGATTTTCATACATATCTAGTTCTTGTTATATTAACACTGCCAATTTTCTTGATCAGAACTTGATTTTACCTCAATAAGTTTTGCAATTTCAAACAGTGTGTGACTATCCTAGCATACTATATAATATTTTGTCTTTCTGAAAGTTTCTTTAAAACTAAACTTAAGTTATACTTTATAATATTTTTTCTTTAAAAGATACTTACTGGAAGATCTTTCAATTAGATCAGAGAAGTACACGGTCAGGAAATTTAGGGGTAAGGCTGGCTCGGTCCATTTGAATGAATATCGATTTGGTCCATTTTTGCTTATTCAATTATTAAATTTTTCGTTACCTAAATTGAGTGTTGGAATATTATAAGGTATAAATTGGAAATTTCAAAATTTATTTTTCAACACATTATTCAATTGAATTCTCTGCATTTAGGTTAATGTGAATGCAGTATTTGTTTAAAAATTGAGCCCTTTTCTGTAGCCCAATTGTTGAATAACTCAGCCTAATCCGTTGGACAGGATGAGGCAGTTTTAGCCAGCTGTCCCAATGACTATGATTCACTCTTTGCTTAACAATTTCTTTTGCCAGAAAATTTGTTATTAACCACACCAAATCAACCTATAAATAGCTCGTGTGCAATATGAATTCTGTTATTTTACGCAAATATTCGTCGAAATTGAAAGACTAATATTTTGAGAATTTGCGTCTCTTTGAGCAAAATCTTGTTCTGTGCTGAGAACTGCACACTAGTTGCGCATTCATATATTGCGCAAAAACTAGCTGTCCTCATTGCGTAGATGCTTCCGAAATTTTGTGTCACATCAAAAAAATTAGAAATAGTGTCAGGGGTAAATACATATTTTTTCCTATAGTGAATAAAGCTGATTCTTATACTATTTTGTTACAACGTGTGAGCATTTCAGCCTGTTACACTGCACAAACATGTATATTGATATTCATATTCAGCAATTACATCATTCTTAATGATTAATGAATCGAAATGAGGAGTCTGCCCTTAACACAGACAAAATATATTAAAATAGTTGTTGAATTCTGTTTAAATACTGAGTTAGTAATTAAAATATTCTCTTAGCGAATTTCCAGTTGAAGATACTTTAAAGTCGCCTTTATTTTCTGTTAACAATTAGGAAAATAATTGCTCTGTAATTGAACTATCTGGTAGGCGCATAGAAGGGTTGTCCCAAATGAGTCAAAATAATTGAACTGCAACTCGTTGGTGAAATTAAAGTCTCCAGTTAATTTCATGGATAAATTACATTTTCTATAAGCGTTCACTAATTCTATCAGGAAATTTCATTATGATATGCATCGTGTTTAGGAAAGCATTTAATGTGTAATTAAAGAAATTTTCATTACAGAATATTATTTTAAAGTATATTTTTTGATTGAAACCTAGAACTACGTAAGCAATTTAAAATTATTTTTTGTATTCGCTGTGAAAGGGAAATCATTTTCAATATAAATCAAAAATTCTTAATTTTATTCTATTTAATAAATAAAAATCTCTGTGTTTGTTAATTATTTATGGTAGCTTAGTTTGTAATACATATATATTTCAACATGTGTAAAAAAATTTTAAATATGCATAAACATTTGTACATGCGAACAAACAAACAAAGGCCATTAAAAGTTAAGCAACTGGAAAGTTTTTTTGTTTTATTAATTATTGTTGGTAACATTGTTGTTTGAATTCGTATAAAAAAAATTAATGTTATGCACCATCTAGTAAAAAGCACAAACCCTATATAGCTAAATTCTTAAACTAATGCATGATTTTATCATGAAGATCAGACATTTGAAATTGGAACTTAGAATTGGAAATTCTAAAATGAATTAATTTAAAAAAAGTATCTCTCTCAAAGTTGGAAGCATCTGAATTTTTCTCTTGCATGCCAGTCTTCTGCCGTTTTAATTCAGTATTTTACTATTGTCCAACAATTTCTAACACATTAACTTTGCTATTAAGAAAATCTATCCAATTTCATACTATTAAGCAATATTCTAGGAAATAATGGAACAAGTTACTTTCATAATTAAAAGCTATCTCAATTCGGTTGGTTCCAGGGGCGTACGACGCAGGATTTTCTGAATGGGACATCTCATTCATGATCAAGTGAGTCACAAAAGATCCGAAAAGTGTAATTCAGGAGCTTAATTTTCAACTTTTTTTTATTATTTTATAGAAAAATTTTTTGATCTAACCAATCAAAATCAATTTGTAAAACTTGACGGCGTATTTCACAATGTCCCCCTTTTTGTACGCCACTGGTTGTGTCGGGTTAGACATTATTTTTTTCAACCGGTTCCAACTTTGGTTTAACTATTATATTTTATAATCTCATCCTATAGTAATGCCTATAGTAATATTTATAAATATATTTCAACATCTAGATCGGACTGCTCTTTAACTTTGCCCTAAACTGTACAGACATGTATATGCATACGACACTATTTTGTTCTATCGTGTATTAAAACTGTTTTCATAAAACTTAACTGAAGTAATGTTGGAATTTGCTAATAATTTTAGTTTACAGTTGCTAATGTGCCGCTATTTGACATAAATGAGTGTGCGTTGCTCTAGATTCTTTATTTTAAAAGTTAAAATGCATTTATTTAAGCTCACGAGAAGTTGGTTTCGTGAGGAAGTGTTGTAGAATTGATGTTTAAACTTTAGAAATAGATTTTTATTGTGTATAATTTTCCATATAAGTTGTGTTTTTTTTATTTTTGAAATTTGAAGTCATTTAAAATGAAGTGCTGCCTCATGCAACCACAAGTATAGAGTAAGATTAAGGATCTAAGTAAGAGTTAAGACAACCTACAGGCGAAAGTTAGCGAAACCGAGCGAGTTTCGGCAAATATTTTGATTTCAAGTGATAAAGTATACATGAATAAAAAAATGTTCATTAGTAAACATAGTAAAAAAAATTTGTAAACATTTTGAACCACGTTCTTAAGGCGAACAAGATACAATAATATTATGTGTAAAACTATAAGACTGAAGGCACCAATTATGCTTCAGAAAAAACTATGTATTTCAAGTTTTGTCTAACAAAGAACTGCTGCATTCATTTTCTATACCTGCCGAAACCTACCCCCTTTTTCTCGGTTTCCCCCAAAAAAATCATCAGGATACAACAGTTTGTCTTGGATATTCTTAATGAAATTGTGAGTATGCAATTCTGAATCAAAGAAATATGAGATTATATATTAATATTTTTATATTCGTGCAAATTATAGAATTGTTGACCAAGAGAGAGGTCAGATTTCTCCTAAATTAAGTTATTTTTTAAGCTATTTTCCCCAATGCAACCCCTAGAATAATCACATAAGAATTCGATTATCTACTCATTAGAATGATTTAGATCATGAAATATGCATGTCGCCTCTAAATCGAAGGCCATTGAATTAAGTAGTAATAAAGGTGTTGATAAACTTTGAACTTATTTGAATTTATGCGTAATGTTGATTAGGCAATCTCTCCTCATGTGCAAATTCACTGCCTAATTTAGCAGCAATCAAATAGATAATTTCGTTTTCGGTTATGAACCATGACAATTATCGCAGATGTTAAATTTCAAGGTATAGAATGTAGATAAATTATTAACAGTCTAATGCGTAAAAGAGGTGTCAGTTCTTAGAAGGAAACAATTACAGCAATTCTTTGCTGATGTGTCTATGCTCAAAAAAAGTTAAGCACTTACTGTTAAAAAATTTTGTAAGGAATTTAATGTACAATGAAAAAAACCTTATAAAATATCATTTGCAAATTAGGGTATTTGAACAGTTCATATGTAAAAAGTATTTACCAAATTTTGTTTTGGAAATATTGCTGATGACATGTTTAGTTCTAGAGAGTCTATTTGACGTGATAATTGATCAATGATATTAGAATATGTGATCCATTCTTGCCTATTTACTCTTTTGATTGTTATTATAACTCATCAAAATTTCAACCCTAGCATTAAATGTTCGGTAAAAAATTTGTTCAAATGATGAGTAGATTTCCTCAAAATTCATATTATGTAGAATAAGTTATTTCGAGGAATCCATATTTTCTTATATGTTAAATATAATTTCTAACAAAATATGAAATTACACTTTACAAAGATTATAGTCATGTATCAAACTTGTCTTGTTTCAATCAATATATTTTATATTTTCTAGGCGAATATTGTTATCAATTTATTCTGCGCATTTTTAAGGCATTGTTAAAATGCATTGGATATATTTGAACTCATAGTATGAATGTCATACTACAAAAAAACTTCCTGCAAATTCCACTTCATTTATTTGACAAGCAATTCATGCTGGAAAGACAATGTCATAGTAGTCCCATGTAAGCGCTTGACTTCATTCCTAGTATACTTAGCATTTTGAGAATAAGTATTTAATTTTCCTCGATAATATTTGCATTGGCTAGAAAAATTACAATGATTTTGCAAAGTTCAAGAAAATCGATCAAAATAATAATAATAATAATAATAATAATAATAATAATAATAATAATAATAATAATAATTTTAAAGTAAGATAGACGCAGTGAAGCAAACAAGATATAGGCAGACCGCAAATATATTAAGAATACTGGAAAATTCCAGAAAACTGTGTCAGAGAATGAAGCAACAAGTGGCTAAAGAAGGCAGGATTTATTAGAGAAACAAAAGCAGTGATAATGGCAGCGCAGGGGTAAGCAATAAGAACAAACTGGGTGAAGAAAGCAGAGAAAGAAAAGCAAATGTAAGTGAAAATTGTGTAAGTTGGATACATTAGATCATCTGATAGGAGGGTGTGAGAAGTTGACACAGAATGAGCGCAAATTCAGACATGAAATGGTGGGATCAATGGTACACTGGAGTTTGAGCAGGAGACAAAGGAATGAGAAGTTTAAGATACTGTGGGACTTCAACATACAGACGAGCAAGATGAGAGAAGCAGGGAGGCCAGACATGGTAGTGGTAGACAAAGAGGAAATAACAGTGACATGATAGCATTATCAAAGGACAGAACGTAGAAAGCAAGGAGAAAGAGAAAAGTACAGAGAGTTGGCGGAGGAATAGAAAGATTGTGGATAGGGAATATTGAAGTAGTCGTAGGAATAGAAGCAGTAAGCAAGATGCATTGGAGATACTTGAAGCGGTAGGATTACAAGCGGTTTTCGTGGAAATGTTGTTCTCTGCTCAGAATAGAAAAAAATTGCTCCGCAATTGCTAATGATTTTTTCTGTATATCAAAGGTGTACTTAAAGGCGCAGAAATGAAATTTTTCCAAATTTTTCAAGACCGTTTGCTCGCTTGTTATTTTTAGCCTGTTTTCGGTCTTTGATGTAATTTTGCGCTTCATATTACGCCTTTCAAATTTATTGCTCCAATTTCAACTTATAAATTTTATTGCAGACTCTTAGTTTATTAGCCATTCTGTCTCTTATTTTCAACCTACCACCTTACTAATAAAATAATTCCAGCATAGATAGACTGACTATTTATAAGTTTGTTACGATTAGTATTTTTTCGGTCCGTTTCGACCTGTAATTTGCTAAGTTTTCGGCCCGACCTTAGTCCATCTTTTATCTAGCATAAAATGTTCATTATTTAGTCTAAAGATGCTTCAAAAGGCATGAAGAAATGGTTAACTGATTTGAAACTTTTTACCAGACTGTATATTTAAGTGAATACTAAAATTGGGGGACAAGTGTTATGAGTTTTTACCGGTTTCATTTGAGTGCTACTCTATCCTTTGTGTTAATATGCGTCTATCTCATTGACCAAACTTAAGTATTCTTGATTCCGTTCATCCGATGAAACGGTTGTGTTCAAAGATATTTATCCGATGAAATTCAAAGATATTTATCTTAAAATTACTTTTCAATTTCTAATAACTATAATTATTTCTGTACACTCTAGGCGAGTTTCGATTTGTAATGGAAACTCCATGTCATTTGCAAATGCAATTTTGGGAACTATCAAAGTAAATTGCTAGACATTAATTTCACCGGCTGAATGCAAGTTTCTTTAATTTGTGAAAACAGATGGCAGTAAAAATTGATATCAAATAAAGCGCTCACTTTAGCAAAGTTCAATTTTATCAAGGTTATATTGAAAACTTATTCCTTTAATTCAGCAGATTAAACTTTTACAAGCTTTAAGTACTAACGTAATGTAGGTCATCACTATTTTTATGTATCTATGATCATCTTATTCATTAAATAATTGCAAATCTGTAGGAACATTTTAATTTTTTAACATAATACAATATGAATAATAAAAAATTATGAATATGCTACTATTAATATACTACTTGAGTGCTTTATTTGCATGCTTTTGTTTGTATACAAACAAGTTATAAGATTTAGCTACGTTTTGCTCATCATTGAAAAAATGAATTAGCTCTGCCATTAAGAAGAATATCTAGTATAACGTTAGAGCTTAGGTTTGGGATAGCATTACAGGTTATGCATTGGTGAGATTAGGATTAGGGTTTAGGATCAGGTTAGGGTCAAGGTTAGGCTTAGGCTTAGATTACAATTTTGAAGTGCAAAAAATATTAAAAAGTAGTTTTTTTCCATTTTTTAAATTTATAAAATAATCAGATGTTTTCCTTTTGGTTCTCGTATATTATAATTATAATTATTATCATTATTATTATTATTATTAGCAACCCTAGTATTTTTCACTTATCAGTAAAATTAAAAAAATTATATTGACCCTATATGAATTAATTTAATGAAATTTATGATTGAATAATTTCATTAATTAATTAAGAACCTAGGAATATAGGATATCACATACCTCATTATCTCCAATTGTTTGAAATTGAGTNNNNGAATTAATTTAATGAAATTTATGATTGAATTATTTCATTAATTATTTAAGAACCTAGGAATATAGGATATCACATACCTCATTATCTCCAATTGTTTGAAATTGAGTGAAAAAAAATGACAAACAATTCACATCATTTGAAATTCATACTCTTAAAGTTCCACAACCAATGTTTGTAGAATGTTCTGAGTTATTTTCTTAACCTTTATTTTGCATAAAATTAAATTCAGATGTTTAATTTAATTATTTTACAATGAAAAATATCAAATAACTTCATGTGAATGCTTAAGCAGTTTGATTCATTCTAAACTTAAAAAAAAATCTATGACTAAATTGTTACAGAATATTTACAGATAAGTTTTATTGTTAGGACAATGTATAACAGGAATCCACCTTTTGCTTTTCCCATCAATTCAGAGGTTTAATTTGTTTTGATTTTCACCAATAAGTTTTTCCCAAACTTTTTGTTTGTTATCAACTTTAGAGAGATGTGATTGAAATGTTGCGTGACGCTAACGCTAAATTTAGAAGAATCTCATTAAATCAGCGTCTGGCATTTGTCTGGAACTTGAAAAGAGTTGTAGTTTATGTCATCATATAAGTGATTTTTCTAGTCTACAAAGCTTTTTCCTAAATTGTTGCGCCTTCCAATGTCCTAGGTATGTCTTACACCGTGATACAAATGTATACAGATTCACCAAATTCGGAAAATCAAAGTAAACGAATTAAACATAGTTACACTTTTGGGGTTGAAATAACTTTCTATTATTGTATTTTGAGGTTTGCCAAATAATACATATATTCCATATAATTTCTATTATATGGACATGTTTATAGGATCACTGTCCAAGTGATATATCAGGCATGCAAATTTTATTCGCATGGGAAGTAGATAAAAGACATTCTGTATCGCAAATTTTATTAAATTATGGAGGTTGAAAAAAACTTCGCACTGTTGAGAATTTATTGTAGCTTTTTTCCTCAATATCTAAGTCTTTCTTCCGAAGTAACTCCCAAGGTGATCGTATATAATATTATATATAAGCATATTTAGAAATAGAATAAATAATTTATTTTAGAGCAAATTTAAAATCCAATTCAACAAACCTATTTTGAATATATTAAATTTGTTAAATATTTAGAATATATATTGATGAAAACTTCAAATGTAGAAAGGATTAATTCTTCCATTACCAACTAATCTTAATATGAGTCTTCTCCGTTTCTGAAAAGATTTGAGAACTATCACACTGTTTGTTTTTGTGTGAACGTATTTAATAAGTTTATTCATCAGCCAAAAAGAGTTCGAAGATGTTTCTTCTGCCATCATTAGTAATTATCTCTTTAGTTTAGAGAACAAAATATAGTCACTTTATCTACACACTCTTATACACACTGCAACGCAATGGATTTAAATCATGAACATTTGAAAGCTCATGTGTTTATTGGATAGAAGCGAGGAAGAAAGGCTAAAAAAGTTTTTTCTCAGATAATGGAATCAAATTTACACCTACACTCTATCTGAAGCAACTGCTTATTGATGGCATCCATCATTTTTGTTAACCTTAAACAGCCTGTGGATTTTTGAAAAATTTTTATGATCCCTCGGCCCCGCGACCTCTGACTTTGCGCACGGCACGCCTCAATGGATTTGGAATATCTTTGCACATATCAAGAAACAGTCAAAGTTCTTTTTTGCTTCCAGGGGCTCAAAAGCTTTCAAATACATTAGCACTAGGTACTAGGTATGGAGAGAATTTTAATCTTTTTCAAAAATTCAAAAATTTCAATGAAAACTTGTTAATCTTTTTCACAACGTCTGCAACAGCAATACGCTTCAATAGAAACTTTCGACATTGCATTAAATTATGTTCCCCAATAATAGACCTACCCATGCCCCAAGTTTTTTAAATTTGGAAATAGGCTTGGAGAAAATTCTTTGTAAATGTGGAAAAACGGTTTGTACCTTAAAAAGGGCGCCAGGCTGTTTAATTGTTTAAGGCTAAGTGAAGTATCATCCACCCAACGGTCAACTATAAACTTTGTTGATTTTTTTATGCTCCGCTTTCAACAGCAATCACAATAAAGTTCTGATATAAATTTATGCGATCGAAGATCCAAGACTTGAACTTTTCTGTGGATAACCAAAATCGAGAGCAAGCGTTGCGCTTCATTTGCAGCATTCCAAAGAAGCGCTTCAGTGATGAATTCTATGTTTAGAATCTAAGACAATCATTGACATGTACAGTGACTGCATTATACATAAACAATAAAATTTTGTTTTACTTATTTGTATTATGTTAATGATGGGCCAATTCTCAAAACTTTCCACAGACGACATGCATTTTGAGAGTAGTAAACAGTCGTTAATTATGATTGTCTGCGCAACAAATTATATACTGCTGGAAAATACATATTTTCATTTATTGTAGAGACTTGAGGGACTATAACTAGGGTTATGCGACCGTCTAGTCCTTTGGGATTTACTGCGACTTGGAAGGAAAGAACTCGATGAGCTTGGGACAAAAATGCTAATTTTGGTAAGAATATAAGTCATGGGACTGGTTCCGAATCCAATGGGACTAAGCGGTTCTGGACCCTAGACCACTCTTTTTCAACCCCGATCCCATTCTGGCCCGTCCCATCCTAAATTTTTCAATTCCGATTATTCAAATTGTATGCAGAGTGGAGATATTATACAGACAAATTGTAGTTTAACAAATATAAGTGTAAATATTAAAGCAAATTCATTCCGGGTCTGACCCTGACTAGTCCCGGTTTTGCGAAATTGAACTAGTAACTGCACTCTTACCGCAGGACTAGAACTTATAAGTGTTTCTCAAATTTTACAAAAAGAAACAAAAGCCAAGTTACTGAAGCCTTTTTGCAGTAAATTGTATAACTAACATCAGTCACATTTTAGGTTTTTCTGATTTTCATCCCCAAAAAGGAGTCTTTTAGTTTGCAAGTCATACTATTATTTCGATTTGAAAATAAACATCTTCTCCAAAATAAAGTGCACGGACTCAATGATTCAATTTCTTCAATTATTGTAAATTTCTATCAAAGGCAATTTACTCGACATAGTCGAGTTGTTTCACTTTGCTTCTGATGTATTTGAGCAAGCCCCATGTAGTATTTTCCAAGAGACTTAACATCTTATGTATTCCTTTTCTAACTATGATGCACATTTTCTGTAATTAGTTGTTGATTAATTCATTTGAATTATTACATGGCGTTAATTTAAAAACATTTTGATTTCAAAAATGCATATAACGTGTAACACGTGATTATATGAGTTCCAGCCATATTCTCAAAAGGATGTATGTGGAGTTACTACAGAAAGCCTCATATAATATATTACTATTAATGACAAGTGTATGAGACAAGAATAAGTAGAAGGGGAGTATTTTAGAAATGAGAAAGAAAACACGTGTTATGAAGATCTCTCAAATTTGACCACATCAGTGCAACACAAATACATTTATATTGCTTCCAAAATGTATTTTATAAGAATAATGAAACTATTTGCTACTGTACCTCTACGGAAAATCATTTAGGGAAAATTGACAGGGAAGTCTATACCTACGGTAATACTTAAAATTCATAAACATCTTTTTCTTAGAAACGTAGTTTCTGTGATTTTCTTAAAACAAGCAAGTTTGTGTGTTGACAACCGTATTGTTAATGATGCTGCGCATGTGTAAGAAATAACTTCCCTGATTGATATTAAAGTGTAAAAGTTTATATACGGAATCGTAAACAGCAATAATATCGTTCAGTTTCGGCATATTAAAGCGCCTTAACTAATTTAATTGACTATTTCCACCATTTCTGTTGAATAACCTGAATTGAATACACCGTTAAAATTGAAAATCATATTTTAGCATTTATTAAAGTGCATATGTTTATAAAAAGCGTAGACTGTGACCATGGATATACATGAATTTATAGATAAAATGATATGATGAAATTTTCATTTTGATATCTCTTTTTTACCTACAGCAATCAGAAATAAAAGTCCACTTTGTAATCAGCCATATTGTAAACATCCTTTCTACTTTCTAACCAGAAGTAGTCGTAAATTCTGTTTTAATTAAAAGGTAAATTTTATATGATGTGAAATTATGTCATCCAATTTAGTAATCCTGTTTCGACTTTGCGCCACTGTGCCCGAAGGTCAATTAGAGCAAGTCGATACAAAGTTTAGCCATAATTTTTTATGGTTCATAAATGGAAGTTAGGAAAGTTCTCCCTTGACATTTCAACTTTCAAATTTTCAATTAAATTTACAACAAGGACGACCTTCTTGAGCATTTGGGACTGGAAATCTTAAGGAACGATATTTCTTTTCCCTTGTCTAATTTCGCAATATAAAGCTTTATGCAGTTGTCAAAAATTAATATATAAGAACAATATATCCAATTTCCTAATATTTTGCAATATATTTCTGTAAATTCTATTGGAATATTTGTACTTCCTCATAAAACCTTTGAATACAACCACATTTTTTAAGCGTAATTGCAAAAAAATTCAAACTTTTTAAAAAATACTCCCAATTTAAGGGATAAAAATTTCTCATTAGATTGCGCAAAGAAAACTATTAAGTGTAGTCAATATCTAACACCAAAACTGTTTCCAATTAAAATATTAGGATATAAAGAATTTGGACAATCGGTTACCTGAGCATTGTTAGAAATCATTGATGTTAAATACCGTTTTTTATAAAATAATAATCACTGCAAGTTCAAGCACTTTTTTAATCAAACTCTGAACTACTTCTGCATACAATATTGACTAAAAATGCTTCATTCAGCCCTATATAATATTCACTCATGTATTTAGAAAGATTGTAAACTTTGTTGTCTTTCCATTGCCAAAAACGAATTAAGTAAAATGTTGTAAGAATTCAGTTAAAATCCGTTCAAAACAGAAGGTTTTATTACGATTCAGCTCTGTCTTATAATATATTCAAAGCATATATTTTCTTCAGCGTGCAAACTGCTACAATTGAAGCATGAGTGCAAGAACTCGTTAAATGTAAATGGATTCAACACGAAAAACGGTTTTTTCAGTTTATCTTTGTTAATGTTGCGAATGTCGGTTGTCTGATTCTTCATACAGCTATTTTCATAAGAATTTTTATTACAATTGCTTTGAACCAAAAAACGTGTAGTTTATCTTGACATGATACTGAGGTAATTAACTTTACAATTTTGGCAAGTTTATCAATTAACCGGTTCTTGTACTGCATGTTTCCATTTTCTTACATCAAAAAAAACTTATACCTGCATCAAAGATTCTATGAGAAGAATTTAAAACAGAGATCTTGAGAGGTTTTTGAGATATTTAGGTAGTTTTTAAGTATTTTATTAGAAAAAATCTATTAAATGCAGAGAAAGTTTAAACATAAAATATGAATTAGTAGTCAACATCTGCCAGTGATGAGATAATGGTTTATTCATGTGTTATGTAATTCACTGTTGATTGACAAGAGCTATGACCTTGGAATTAAATGATATCACGTCTGTTGTTATTAATAAGAACGAAGCAGTGAAGCGTTGATTTTGCTTATAATATATTAATACCTGACATCTTACCATATATCAGACTTGTCAACGAGCCGATATTTCCAAACTCGGCTAGGCCGGCTCGTTTAAATTTTGTGTAAGTTCGACTCGCCTCGCCACATAAAATCTTTGAATGAGGCTCGTTTTAGCTTGGTATTTTTTAAAAAATATTGTGCTCCAAAGAGTTTTTTACATAGCTCTTCATATTATTTAATAAACATTTCTTAAATAAGATTATAGGAAAGGCATACTGACTGCAAAAAAATAAGAAAAATCTCCATAATCAAATTACAAGCAGAACTATAAACTTGTTTTGCATAAAGAAGGCTCGTTTTGGGCTCGTTGTATATCAAATACTGTTCTCAAGCTCGGCTCGGCTCGGCTCGTTAGAAGCTCGGTTCGCTGGCAACTCTGCCATGCATAATATAGCAAAATGATAATTGTCAAATTTGTGTTAAAAAATAAAAAATTTCATCTCAACAGCATTTATGTTTTTAATTAAATGATTTAAATCTAAGAGTTTGTTGAAATTCTAGCTCATCCAATAGTTTCCTCAAAATGTTTACATGACGAAGTTTAGTAAAGAGTTTTGATTATAGTTGGAGTTATTAGAAAAATGACTCGTTTTTGTAGATTGAACAAACTAAGATTGGAACAAAGGCACATTCCAAACTATAATCTAATGAATAAAGTCATTTAAACTACCTAAATCATTTGTTAAGCAATTTAAAAAAATTCTTTTTAGGATTTGATCTTGAATAAAAATTTATAATTATATTTTTTAAGGCTTCGATTTGTTGCATTTTCATCAGAATTATGAGTTTACATAAATAATTCAATCACTCATTGTATTTAGATGGACAGCAGCAATAACGCTGCATTTATGTGGGTTAAACCAGATGGCAGACTGCTTCTCAGCACCCGATATCATGTGATTATTCCCTGCAATATGAAATACTATCTTTTCCCTTTCGAAACCATTGTTTGCAACCTGGAAATCAGCAGTTATAAGCATACGATTGATGACGTGGTATTCAGTTGGAAACCAAATGGCATTCTTGTTCCTGAAAACGCTGTTGCTGACTTCACTGTTTCCTTGGATAGAGTAAGTGTTTAGCAGCGGTGAAATCCATGTGTATGATTATTTAATACTATCTCACGCATTTTGGCTGTTATAAGCCAACCTGTGCAAAAGCCAAAAGGACTTTAGCCATATCTCGCTCTTGTTACGTTTTCGTTACAAACTACAAATTTCCATAAAAAGTGGGTCAACATTGTTTAGAGATGCTTTAAATATATATATATATATATATATATATATATATATGCGTATGTGTACAACTATATCACAAATGTGTATATTTCAGATTATATGTATATGCTTAAGAAGTATACAGGAGACCTTGTAATATTGTGAAAATAGATTTTGGTAAAGAATCTGTTTTAATCAATTAATTCAGGGCTTGTATGCTTGATCTACCTATTCCCTTATCTACTACATTCTGTTTTGCGACGCTGTGAAGGAATCAGTTTTGAAGAGTTTTTTTTATGAATTCGTCGCAATATTTTTTTGCGGGAAAATATAGTGAAATTGAAAATTTCAACCTATCATTAATATTTTATATAATATAGGCATACATCGTTTACTTCATTATTACAATGACTATACCATCGTTTTTTCCGGTACCCGGAGATAAAGAATTAAAAATAAAATAAAATCATTTAAATTTCTATGTATTAAAATATCTATGGAATACAATATATCTCTTATAATAGAGAAGATTATTTATGAAATTCAAAAAAGTTCTACTGCTATTTTTATTCTATTTATTTTTTACTTTATATTATTTCGTCTTGCTTGTACTTTTATGTTTCAACAAGTTGTATTTCAATCATAATTAAATATAAACAAAGTGTGAGAGAGTACGGTCGAGCAAACATGTGTCTCATTAATAAACGTACACAAAGTGTTGGTGATAATTACTCGTCATGTCAACCATGTTCTATGCAATGCAAGTGATATTCCTCACATGACATAAGATGAGTTTATTAATATTATCATGAAAATATAATCTAACTCTGATATAATTACGATGAACACTATTAACTCAAAAATTTCTGAAATGAACTACAATATACTTTCCATTAAAGGAAGTAGATTCTCTGTTTGATGTGAAAGGACGATGAAGAACACATGTATGTACTGTTCTCGCATTGGTAGTATTCTTGAGATTCCCCGCACTTCTGCTCAGATTGATTTGAATGATAAAGAAAAAAATAAGTGAGATTAGAAGCATTATTGATGCATCTACCAATTTCACTGATATCCATAGACTAGCTACAATTTCAACAAAAATTGCTCTTGAAATTAATCGTCCTCGAACTATATTGGTTAAATTTCTGAAAGAAGAAGGAGACTTACTAACTCCCACTTATTATTGCGTTTTTCGTTTGTAAATAGGGTATTTATTTCAAGGGGCTGTCGAAAGAAGGGATTGGAGTTAATCCAAAGTGGTGTGTGCCTGCCTTGCTCACTGCTAAAGATTCGTAACCTCAAGTCATACAATAACAACTGTGAAAGCGCAATTACACAGACTGTTTCAAATAATGTATCTATTGATCCAAAAGTAGACGAACCTCACATTACATCAATTTCTATTATAAGACTTAGCGCACGACCTGTTGAATTCTTCAGCCAGAGGTACTGGGTATTTCTGAGACATGGTTAACACAAAAGGAGCAAACTCCTTTTTTCTTCTTACCTAAATATTCTGAACCATTTTGGTGTGATCACGAAGGAATGATTGGTGGTGGAGTTTTGATTTTAGTAACTATATCATTAGTAAAGTAGTTGTAAAGGCATACCAAAGTTAACCCTATCTTCATCGGGAACCCAACCCTAAAAAAATCAATCTTATTCGTCACCAAGCTGTTAAAGTAGAGAAAATTGAAGTAGAATATGCAGTTACGTCAATTGGCATTGGGGTTGTAGCATAGCTTACATATGGCTGAATACTAATAGAATATAAAAATTCTGGTGCTCTGATGTCCCAGTAGTCGCTGATGTCAGCAATGACTACAATGCCAAATATTTGAAAAATCAGTTCCAATACCACAACACTGCTCATTATGGCATGGTAATGACCAATGATTCGATGTCATCCTTACGTGAAGTTCTGAAGCGGACATATCAATGAAGATAGCAATAAAAATACTAGCTCTTTAGAATATGTGTATACCCAAAAAAACATTGAAAGTACGATTTTGGCATTTGTCTTCCTAACAATATTTTAGGAAAATTAAAAAATAAAAGGGTTAATCTTGTTTCAAATTTGAGATATAACATTTGCAAGTGGATAGAGTAATTTAAATCCCTCCGTCACTACATCTCTTTGACTAATAGACGCATTTGTAAATTTTTGGTGAATGTACATTTGGAATTAGCCAAAAAGGGTATGCGGTTTTTCATTTGCCTTGACCTAAATATAGCATTCATTGAGAATGAACTGAATTCCTAAAATTTCGCTAATTTCGTAACTAAATTAACAAACAATTCATCAAGTATTGATGTAAATTTTTGCTCTCTTAGTATTAGTTAATTTTTGCACACGATAATGGTCCTTTGAGAACATCTGATCATAAAACACGCTTTGTGAAACCTAAAATATGCAAACCCTTTCTCCATCATTGGCAAACTTCATTTGATATCCCAAGGTCACACATGCATGTATATATATATATATATATATATATATATATATATATA
>CABFPE010000156.1:674795-688455 GCA_900660155.1 Hofstenia miamia | reverse complement strand
GTATGCCCATTTTTCTAATCAAAAATTTTAGATATCCACTTAGAATATCCTCTATGAAAAGACGAGGACCCATATAGTAGAAACGTACATCAAAATGTATAGAATCATTGATTTATAAATAGTAATTTTGAAAAATATATTCGTGCTATATGATAAAGAACTACACAAAAACATAAAAGTAAGATTGCATTTCGTGAGTTTGTGTGATATTTGATCACAACAGGATAAGTTGTTTCTAGCATAAACATCCATATCATGCACAGAAAAACAAGAGCAAGCATCAACTTCTTTAGCAAGGGAATGAGAAATTTTTCCCTAAAATAATCAATTAAATTCCATCGTTTTGTCTTTAGCCCAGTTCACTGAGATTGCTCTCTTTGACGTCCAAAAATGTCTTCAAAGGAACAAATCATTTTTTTGGAATTATGTCCTTAAAGATTTCAGCATTAACAACCGTTGTTCCCTTCATCTAATAATTAATTGTTCTTTTTCATATTTCTTTTGTACACATTGTAAATTTTTATTAGTTGGAAGCTTCTTTAGAAAGTAAAGTCATGTATGAAGAAAATTAAGGAGATTTATGCCAAAATCTGCACTTCAACATTCAAAAATCAAATTTAATTTACCAAGCTGATCCCATTCAGCAGTAGAACATTTCAGAAAGTTCATCCAAAATGTCTATATTTTTAAAATTCACACATGGTAAAATTTTTGCAAATTCTTGCCCCGACCATTTATCACATAAGCAAATGTTTGTGGTACTTTGAGGCAGCATTTCATACTTGGTGGGTATTTATGCACACATCACACATATTTTCATAATCTGGAAAAATTTAAAATAATTTTATCTTATGAATTCTTTCATTGCCTTTAGTGTTTTTCTAATTTCCTTGAATATATATATATATATATCATAATAGAATATTCAGACTGATAAAATAGACGCATGCCTCACATTTTGCATATCATTAGGACATCAAAGTAATATTAATAAGCTTAATTTGCGTTAATAATATTATACGTTTGTACAATCTTTCTTTTTTTATTTTAAAAAATATGCTTCCACTTCTGTGCTACATAAAGTACCTGAATAAATCTTAATCAATTAAATTGTCTCTTAAAATGTATATTTTTCATTGAAAATTAAAAATATATTGCAATACATATATTTTAATTTTTGAAAATTAAAGTATACTTATATAGTTGTATTTATATTGTATTTTTGCATTCCTGATTTTTAGTAGGCTTATGCGGTTTATAGGCATTTCGAGGATTTTTTTCAATGCAACTATAAACCTTAGAATTTTAGAGACTACGTGTCACTGTATTTCTCACGGAGAAATTGATCTTTTAGTGAAAAAAAAAGATATTTCAGCCTATATAGTCCGTGAGTTCAGACATCCAAGCACTTACCAACATAATTTATTAAATATGAGACTACTTTGGAAAGCTTGTATTTTATGTCTGTAAAAATAACATGAGAAATTACGAATTGAAAAGCGCAGAAATTTTGAGTTCAAATTAGGAATAATTAGACGATTTCTTATTTCAACGAACTGGGATTANATAATTGGCGTTTTATTGTAATTCAATCGATCTATATTCATATTCTTACGCAATCAAATGTTTTCACTTCAAGTAATGTTGGTAGATATGCCCGCGACTTTATTAGATTCTTAAAAGGGAACCAATTTATTATCAAAAATTCTGATAGCAGCATCAAACATGCAGTTTGTTAAATTCTATTTTACACTAAATAAATTAATCAATGTTGTTAAAAACTTGATCGAGAAGCACGAGGGTATGATTTATGCTTTGATTTTTGTCTTGCATCTTTACTTTGGTAAAGCTGCAACTTTCAAATCAGGATACTCCTACTAATCAGTGCATACATGTCTATGGTTGACTATTTATTGTCATTGTTAATGGTGACTGGCTATTTAATGAAAATATTCAAAACTAATCATATATCTTATAAGAAAATTGAACAAGTTTTGGCAAAATTCATAAAAATCAGCCTAATTTTTATTCGAATTATTTCTGTGTTCAGTGATTTTTTGCACATAATGTATATTCTCATGTTACAGGTCTATTGGATTAAAGTTTCACAAATGTGCGTTGGCTCCTCATTTCATACCAAAAATTCGCCAAGGACTTTTATAATAAACAATGTCAAATGGAGAAGTCCATGAACACTTCTTTTTTCGAGAAGATTGCTTAAGGTGTTTTGTATGGAATGGTGGCTATGCTATTATCAGTATAAATGCCATTGACCTAAATCTGTCTGCTATTGGGTCTGTATTCTAACGCAAAAACAACTGTAATGTGTAAAATTACTAATATAATATGAAATGATTACATAAATGACAATTCTGTCTAGCTGCCATTTCCGCTTATTTAACTTTTCCAACGGTTGTTTGAAATGATATCCGTAGTTTACCATTCTGACTCAAATTGTGTACTCGTGACCAGCAGGAATACGATAAATAATCGCAATGACTGGTTTATTACCAGATAACACCCATATTTCCCGAACAGCTTATAAAATTGTTAGCGTAAGGCACTTCAAAGCAAGATACCTGGTTTGAAACGAGTTCAACTCTTTATTTATCCACTTTTAAATTAATAACTTACAACGAATAAATTTGATGTTTAGTATCTCAACGTTAATATTTTTCTTGTCAAAAATATTGAACTAAGTCAGATTCCATAGAAATTTACTATTTTTAATAATGTTTAGCTGTGTGGTGTATTCTAAACTTAATTTTCATAATTACTTTTTAAGTTGAAATCATAAAACGTTAACCACATTCGTCAGTGACTCCTACTAGAGAGTGACAATATCAGGTACATATGAACCCGAACTCGACCCAATTGGAATATTTTACCCGATTCCGACCCTACCAGAAACGTTGACGTTGATTTAAGGTTATGGATCTCGGTTTAATCAAATGATCATTAACAAGAATCATTTTCTGATAGGGGAAACAACAATGGTTTGGGACTATCACAAATCAAGCGATGATTTAGATCAGTATTTTTTAATAATCAATGTAATCTTTGTACCCGAACTCGACCCGATTCGGATCGGGTTTTATCAGGTACCCGGTGTCGCTCTCTAACTTCTACAATACATTTGCAATATTATTGTTTTTAGACAATTTGTTTCTGCAATATAGTTTTTGCAAAAGTCAATTATTGCAATTCTTGTGCATAACTTCAATTATTTCAATGTATCTAAGACAAAATTTATATGAACACTGTTGTCGTAATAGGCAGTGTATGAAATGTATATTACAGCGTTGGAATTGGGTTGGGCCTAAAGTTGGTTCGGGCTGGGCCGGATTTTCGACACAGCAATTTCGACCGGCCTTGGGCCTAATGTTATAATTGGTATTTGAAATGCAAGAAAAAATTCACTTACACTTTACAAATGACAAAAAAACATTCTCTTTAACACTAGAACAGCGAGTACTCATTTAAAATAAATTTATATCTAAAGTTTCAAATGCTTAAAACTGTGGAATTAAAACAAAATTTCTACAAATAGCAAATTCAATAAGGTTATCAACATAATTAGAGTATATGTATCTGCTAATATTTTTGCTGATGAATAATGAAGCAAACAATAAATGCTTAGAGATCATTTTGACCTATCGCCGCGTTTCTAGTGTTAAATTTAATCAGCCCTGCATTGTTGGCTTGTGTAATATTTCTACCATCTAAATTTTGTTTGCTGCAAGCAAAGAGCGTTTAGGAAAAATCTACTTACTTTGTGCTGATGTAAGTTGACAGAGAATCTTAGTAATTGAATATATAAGAATTGAAATGTTCTCTAGAAGATCCTGAAAATAATTTGTTGTGGCAATACTTATATTACTAAATAAGTGGTGGCGGTACGAAGAACATATGAAACGTGAAATATATGATACCTTGGCGGTTTAGCATAGTACTCAGCAGGGGTTGTAATATTATAAGGGGAGTTGCTTCAAAAAATAGCATCATTATAACTAAATAGCAACATTTTTTCCTTAAAACATTAAATAAATTGTTGTAGTAAAAGAAATTAATAACATTTTAAATAATGAAATTCGTGTAAAAACTTGTCAATATTTTTTAATGAATTTTCACTAGCTTTGCAGAACGTGTAAAAATACATATGCAAACTAAATTAAACACAAATTTCATCTTTATATAGAATATATTTATATTTTTATGGAATGATTGGGTAAAATAGTAGCAGAATATAAATGCTCTTGTTGTGGTTCCCTTTTCTTAAGGTTTGTTTACATGCAAACGGCTAATGGCAATAATCGATTTCAGTGCAAAATTAGCAGTTAAGTATTGCCATGCTTTGTTAATATTAAAATATCTGAAGATTAGGCCTATACACATTGATAAATCGTTGCTAGTTATGCCAACAATCGCCACTACAATACTATAAATGGCAAAAATTTTATGTTTTCCATTAAAGTCTAAGCAAAAGAATAAAATATAGCCAATTTCATTTAAAAAGACACACCTCATTTACATTGTGTATTCTGATTTTCGAGATTTTCTTATAAATTTGTGAGATGAAAGCGTTTAACAATTTTAAGAGGAAACCAACAAAAAGTTAAAAATCTCTGAGGAATTTAAGTTTAATCTATCACAAATTTAAAACAATTTAGAAAAATTTTGACTTCATTAGTAACATTTGTGAAAAAGCACGTTCAATGCTATCTGGTAGCCAAATGTAATCATTTACAGGAAGGACTCACGTCTGTTCCAGGCCTACGGCCCTGTATGACACGTTTATTGTATTAAAGTTACCAATGCAATTTGAATTTGAACAGAATTAAATTAGCATTGTTGATGGAATAAGGGGGATATGCACCTATGCACATATTGATCAATACATTAATTATGAAAATTGTCCGATCAAATTCTTAGTGTAGTGCTTATGGGCTTTTATCAAGCAAATGACACTAACAGTGGAGTAAAAAAATAATTTGGGCCGGCTTGGGCCTAAACTGCATTGTCCGCATCTTATCTTTTCAAATAATAAATGTCGGTGCAAAACTTTTTCTTGAAGAACATCAGCAAAGCTTGGAACACAATCATTACTAATATTTTTTGAGAAATTAGTTATTGCACTTTTTCAAGTATCCCAAATATTGTCTTGCGAAAATTGCAAAATACAATTATTTCGAAAGCACTGAGTCTCTTCCAAGCAGTCACGCGTCAAGCAGAACAAAGCATGGTGATTGGCTCGTTTGTTTAAAATACAGAAGCAAATGTCACCTCAATGTTTATTATTTCATGTTTTATCGCATTTATTTATTTATGTATTCATTTCAAATTTATAAAGTTAAGATTTAATTTTTCACATTGGAGGCAGTTTATAGGTTTAGCGTTATGCGTTGCTTGAAAAATAGATTTTAATAATACAAATTGAACTCGCCGTTCTAATTCTAAATAGTTCAAAAAGTTCATTTAAGTGGTAAATGGTGCCGCGATTTTCTGTCTAATATCTACTTTCATCTCACAATGCGTAGTTATGCCGTTCTCAGACCTCAGACTCCCCAATCTAGTTTCATGCGCCGTTGGTAGGAATTTCTAAATTGAAAGAAAAATAGCAACCTAAATTATAATATTCAATTAAATACTATTTTATCAGGGCTGCATATTTTAAAACAGATGACTTAAGACAGGTAGAAGATAAACAGTTTTAACCAAATCATAGGAAACTGGGGGGGGGGTTGCAAACAAGATCCTTTATAGAATATTATACTAAAATTATAATCACTAATATTATTTGAATGCTAGCCATATTTATAGAGAATTATATCTACCCAACATGTTTGAAAAAGAGAATTCATGTATTAACTGCATGAAATTTTTTTCATTCTCGCTTTCAACATCAAGATTTCTCCTATCCTAATGCGAGTGTGTCGGGATTCATCCAAAATTGGAATACTCACGACGAAATTGGGATAGCTGGACAGTCCTTATTCCCTTGTTGCTTGGGATGACATGCAATTGGTAGTCTACGAAAATGACAATGCGAATACTTTATTTCAATTTCATTAAAATTGCCAATCTAATCTTTGATACGGTTTTTTGGAACAATTACCTATTTTACAAAATTAGTGAATTATTTGTTAGGGATACAATATATAATAACTGAATATCCAGAAATCGTGAGATTGTGAAATTTTGGAGTTCCCATGATGAGATTAAAGAATAGTTTACGAACCTTATCCCAAGAAATATGCAGAAAGTTACATTTGAAACCTGGATGTTGCAGAAATCATTGAATTATATAGTGAATGTTGAGATAGTACTTTGTACATGTGCGTTTCTGAGGATATTTGGTTAATTCAAATAACTAGATAGGAACGTATTTTCTAGAAATCCCTTTCTTTCATTTTCTGGTCACTGGAATGTTCACTGTGATCCAAACGAAGATACCAAATGACAATTAACTCAGCAGAGGTTTGTCTGTTTGCAATTTGACTTAGACATGTTGCTCTTCTGGTTAATCTATTTAATGAATTTACACGACAGTCTGAAAGGTGTCAGACAGGAAATTTTGTCTGCTATCGTATTTATCATAAATAAAATGTAAATTTCCTTCTCAATTTCATAATTGGGACATTCTTTAAATATTGCATCGCATAAATCTTAAATCTTATTTAACATTCATAGATGTTGCTTCAACATAACTTCATATAAATATTCAGTGGATTTAGTACAATTGGATTAGTTTTTAATCTGGATTTCCTAGTGTTCAAACGCGCAAAATAAATTTAGCTCTTATCAGAACATCTGTCAATATTTTTTGATATCATGAATATTTTTGCATTGCAACAGCGATGTATCTTGTCAATTATATTGATTCTATTGGAGTATTATTTAATCCATACCTATATAAGAAAACTGTTACAAAAATCTTATAATTACAAAATTTATGGGACTTCTGTTTTTCGAAGATATGGTTTATAAAAATACACATATTATTATGAAAAAATGGGCATAAACGGAACAAAACCCATTTTCAAAAATTTTTTGGGCTGGTAGGAACCATATTAAAGGAAGTCTTCAACAACCAAAAAGTCAAGAAAAGTGTTTGAAATGCAATTCTTGCCCCCAAATCTAAAGATAAAGGATTCCCAATAGCATCTAGTGATAATCAATCACATTGAAGTGTTTGTGGAAAATAGCTGGTACAATTTTTGATCAATGTTCTCAGTGTGATAAGGGTTAATGATATTAGAAACTGAATACCATTTACCAAAATATAAAAATTTCTTACTACTCTGTGTTAACTGTTCTTAGCTTAATTTTATCAAAGCAAAACTAATTATTTAGTCAATCACGACAAAATATTTATCTATTTTGATTGGATGACCTCAGGTAGATCAACTAGTTTTCGTTTTCGCGAAAACTTTTCCAAAAATTTTTGAAATGATTTCAGACTAAATTTCAGCATTTCAATTATCAAGGAAGGCAGTAAGTTACGAAAACAAAGTGGTGACGCTGAAATATAGTTTCGGAATCAGTCAAATTTCACAAAAACTCTTGCGAAGACAGCTGTGTGCCAAACAAAGGTAATACAGGAACTTTATCAGCATTTTAACAGATTTAGCAAAAAATTGAAATAAACAGCTTATCTTAAATTTAAGATTTTTGAAAGCATAAAGTATAGCTTAAGTCAAAAAAAGGGGCCACATAAACCTATTTTTATAACAAACCAAAAGACAAATAGAGGCTTATAAAATATATTTGAAAATATAATTGTCTCAGTTTGTAACCTTATCACAAAGTTGTTTGACACGTTTGCCATGCAAAGCGTGACAGGCAGATAAACGTCTTGAAACTGAATCCATTAAACAAACTCTAACTTCTTGAGTTATTTGGGGTTGCGATTCAAGGATGTAACTCTAATTCTTTCAGATTTATGGGATTTATTTCTCGAACAAATCCCTCAAAATCTGTCACACGTTCTCTATGGGTACTAGATTTTGTGAATTTGGTAGCCATTGCATAACTTGAATATTATAATTGGAGAAAAATTCCTTTATCGATTTTGAGGTATGAGGAGTTGCTCGCTCCATCTTGTTCTAAGATCGACGAATCGGGATATAAGCAAGGTGCGTATGGTAAAAATACCTCGATTATTTGGCAATATTTTGAACTATTAATTGCACCAGTGCCATCTAGTATTAAAACTAATGATAGTCAAATTTTGAAAAGTAGCCACTATTTTTTACTTGAGCTATAAAACTACTACAGCGTAAGCAAGACAAAAGTACCATTGATTATATTCGATGGCCCTTGTACATATTACTGTATATTGTTGTCTTTATGTAAATGACATCAATTTTAATGAAAACATAAAATATATTCCATATGCTATATTCAACAAACTATTTTCATTTATTAAATGCACAACAAATTTAAAAAAATGAAATTAAATGTTGACAAGACTAAATCTATGATACTTAATAATGAGAGGGATTTTATATGTAGTTTACCTAATTTATCCAAATCGCTGTAAAATTAAGGTTTTACCTAAATCAATGGATTTCAGAATTTTTGCCTAAATTGCACTCTTTTTACCTAATTTTTACCTAAATCGCATGTTTGTAGTCTAATCTCGCATTTGTTACATTTTTGTTACAAACATGTTCCTACGAGTGTTGAATGGCTTGTCACCTTATGGGTTGGCATGTTTAATTTTGCTCCAGCTACATCTGTAATGTATTGCCTCATTACCTATATTCAGCTTATTTATTAACAAATCTCAGGGAAATAATGATAATTAAATTACTAAATTACTAAGAATTTTAAATTGGATTGTCAACACTATCTGTAAGAGTGGCAGGAAAAATTTAGTTGGAACGTTACCAGTAGATTTTTTCTAGCCAAATGAATTAATTGATTTTTTTCTTTTGCACAAGAGGTTGGATTGAAACTATTAGATAAAATGTCAAAGAAAATTACGTAACTACTTTTATATTCACAAAAAACATTAATTTGAAGATAAACATTTTTTCGAAGAAAAATCATTGTTGTTCTAGATGTACAAAATTTAGTTGTTCCCTGTGATTATTAAGGACACGTTTTGGCTCTACCATGTATGTCTTATGCAGACGGTGTGATCAAAATTGAATTTCTTTAGAGATAATGATGTGAACGACATAATGTGTGCATCCAAAAATTATAAGGAGTGCGAAACAAAAACGATGAATTTAATGAGGGGGGTATAATGGTTTGGGTCATATTAAGCAGAACGGCATTAAGAAGGTCATTAAGCTGGACGGAAAACTCATAAACAGACACTGTATTGTCTTAATAGTCAGAACATTTTCAGTGAATCTTCAATGATTGCCAGTTATTGACATTTTTTCATCTTAAGTAATAAATTCATCAACATTTTTAAAATCATTCAATAGATTTATCGATTTTCAATTATTGTAATAATTGCAGTATCAATTAAATGCTTACCCTTGTCTGTAAAAGGAAACAACAATTTACAATCAACGGAGACCATTATTTGTTTTCAATGGAATTCATAGAAAAATTGAAACCTTTTGAAAAAATTTTTTAATTTATAGAGATGAGATAAAATTTATTTTAGAACATGTTCGTATAGAAAATTAAAATTAATAGACGAGTGCTGAAGAATTCTTTTAATAGTTTTTCTATAGAATTATGGAAGGAATTACAACCTCAAATTAAGGAAATAATTTTTAAAGGAACCACAAAATCGTTTTTGAATTTAAGAAGGAACACCTATTAAAATTACCAAAGGCTTAATCAGTCCCAACAACCAACCTTAATCATTGAATAATATAATGTAACTTTTGAAATCTTAGAAAATGGTTAGCACTTTTTTTACATGAAATCATATATAGAGGATCTTTAAAATAAATGCTATTATTATTATTATTATCAGTGTTATTATGTATCCAATCCTGATGACCATGTCTGTAGTATATATAGTCAAAAGAACTAAACTTTGTTGTTGAAATAATATATTTTTCTAAAATGCTCATTCAAAAACTAATTTCATTTGAGCTACATGCTCCAAGCAATCGAATTTGAATTGTGTTATCTAATCCCAACTTTACGAGCTAGAGTAAAGTGCTTCCACAAATAAAAAAATAGTATGTCATTTATATAAGAAAAAACCATGCCTTACTTTCTTGTTGTCTAAAATTTTTATTAAAAATCCTTTTATTTACTCTCTTACATTTAAGAAATTTTTATAAAAATATATCAATATTGGAAATTAACAGTTAATTCAGTGTATGTGTTCACCTAGTTATTATAGGTTTTGTTTTATTTTAATTGATTAAAAGGACAAATTTCAACAAACGTATTCCAATTGCTCCAAACCATACTAGTGAACTTTGCAGTATATTTTTCTAAGCATCGAATTCATAATGATATTCATTAATTAACTATCTTAGTGGCACGTTTACTTAAAAATTAAGACAGCATTACTTTTCTAATTGATTGTTCAAATGTCAATGACCCTCATTAATCTTAATAAATTTAATCAATTAACTACAAAGAAATTGATATAAAGCATCCATATGTGCTTGTTTCAAATCAATTTTATCTCTCTTTCATTAAATTTCAAAGTTGCTCTGACTACCTATATTTGATTGATTTCCTAGTTAGTTCATTTCCATTGATAAATCATTTAGTAAAAATTTTTTTACCTTTTGGAAGTATATTTATATGAAATCTCTGTTCAATTTCAATAATACTACAACAAAGACATGGTTGCAAACGTACATTATTTTCTAACTATGAGCTAAAGCATCCTCCAGGGAATCACTGTCTGACATAAACTATTTATTAAATTATCAAAGAACAACCATAAACCTGTCTTCACCTTAAGAACTCATTGCTTGCTTTCACACATGCACATTATTTCCTTAATAGAATTTCATAAGGTCTATGGAGTCTTTTAAATATAATCAAAGTATACGAATTTTTCTATTATTTATAGATGCCCATTGATTCATTTTCATATATATATATATATATAAATTCACTTCTGCTACGTTTTTAGAGACTCAGATTCATGCTATGCGATCGTCAATACAAATTTTGTGGTAATAATTTACAATACACAACATCTAATGTTTGTTAAAATCTGCATACACCAAAAGATATTTCAAAATGTTGATAGTGCTTTTTTTATTCATTAATCTTTTTTTTATTCGAGTCCTTAATAAATTAATGAATTAGGTCATCTGAAATCGTAGTATTTCGTAGTATTATATGTTTTATTATGATCTTAAACTTATTTGTTTCTGTAAATACAACTAACAAATCTATGAAAAAATTCGCTTAATTTTTTCTGCCCTCTAATGGTATACTAGCGTTGGATACAGGAGTTTTTAGACGAATATATATATATATATATATATATATATATAATAACCCAAAAGCATTAAGCTGTATTTCTCTGGCCGAGACCAATATATTTAATATTTTAATGAACACAAGAAGAAGTTGTCAGCTTGTTTTAATTGTTTAAGATACAATTTGTATTAAATATTGGCCAGTATTTAATAACATAAATGCTTCGGTAACAACCTCTGTCACTCCTTCCAAGGTAAGAGAATAAGACAATGTTCCGTTGATGCAGGTACGTTTGAGGCATAAAGGAAAGATAAAGATAAAATAAGGGCTATCTCAAAAGAATCCTTGGAAAACTTAAAATTGATTAAATGTCCCAGTACTCTTGTGAGGATGTTGTGCTGTAATTTGAATTTTATTTTTTACTCTGCATCTGCAACATGTATTATGGTTGCATTCTTACTGTGCATTTGCCATCGTTAATACTTTGAATTTATCAAAACTACATCAAAACACAATTGCATAGCTCAATAAGAAAAACACATTTAAGATTTAGTTTTCTTAACATCATGGGGACGTAGTGATTTCCTGAAATCTAAAAGATATTAGCAATAATAATTTGTCGATTTTTCCCTCACGATGCAAGAAGAATTCCACATACTTGTCCGTGTGATTTGCAAATTCCTATACTTTCAAATTCAAACTATTTCGCTTTACAAAATGTTCAATAAATATAGTAGCTACATTGATTAGGGACCAACAAAATTAAAACGTCATAATACACTTTTAAAAAAGTACAAGCTATTGGCAAATACCCACGCAAGCCAAAGTTTGATTAAAAATTGTTCAATAAAAGAACTTCATTTAAGCCTGCTAAGAAGCGAAAAAAAACTATTTAGTTATATTTTGAAGTGATACCATATACATTTTTAATATGAATAGAAAATATGAGCTTAATACTTTCAAAACTCGAGTTTCAAATTTGCATGGTTCTTTAACGAAATCAAATATTTTTTAGTAATGTTATATCCTGATTGGATTTTCAAACATGACAAAGTATAGATCATGGGTGAGCAGAATACTAGCAAGGATACGTTGACGGGAAAATCTGCAAGTCATAAAAACATAATTTGAAATTCATTTAATGAACCTAGCAGTTGAAATAATGGCTGCTTAAAATATTTTGTGAAATGAACCCTCGATAACAGGAGCTAGCAACATTTTGTGGAAATCTTTATGAGAATTTTTCACTTTAAATTCAAATTTGTCAACTATCAGCTTGTAAAATTTGGCCAACATATAGGCCTATGGCCGAAAATTCATTGAATTACTTAAGTAATGCATAAATGTTACCGAAGCATGAAAATTATGTACTATGTGACATTTGACCTAATTCCTACTTCCATATATGTGGCGGAAAACATAGGATTTGAACTTCCAAAGCAATTTATTCTAATAGGAAAAAATATTAATGTAGTTACTTTTGTATGCCCTGATCAAATAAGATACTGTGCTAGTTATAAATACTTTGGATATCTACTATTTAGTGTGGAGTCCTTGCACTTTCAGGCATTGCTTAATGCCTAATCAAGCACATGAGTCGGTGGGTTTACTCTAGTATGATCTCCGTGCACGACACTTGTTTGATAATATCTTCCAAATGCTTAGACGAAGTGGTATTGTGATTGGCCACATTTTCCTTTAGCACTCTCAAACAATGTTCAATAGGGTTTAGGTTTGACGAATTTCCAGGTCAAGGCCCAACCAACTCCACACCTTCCTCCTGAGGCCACTGTGACAATTCACTAGTTGTGTGACAAGGAGCACCATCATGTAGGAAAAATGCGCATGATCATGAACTTTGTCAGCTTCTCATTGAAAGAAAGAAAGAAAGAAAGAGAAAATTTTATTCACTTGCAACCCTAGGGTTGAATAATAGTGAAATATACAAACTTGTAACATTAAGTATAATATGCAAATGGATATTCTTTTTGAATCTATGACGGAACAAACGATTTCGTAAATCGGAATGTCCTAACTGAGATTTGGCGATTGCGATGAGCTCATAAAGGGTAGAGAGATTCTCGTTCTGCGGGTATTAGATTGTGTAGAGGGTGGTTCAGGTTCTGTAATTTTTTTCCAGAGTCGATCGCAAAGACTTTGGCGACGAGTGTACAAGGTAGAACAGTTTAGTTGTACTCCTGCTTCACTATATGTTGCATTTGGGACTATTATACGGAAAGCCCGTTTCTGTATCCTCTCCAGTCGATCGCTTTGATTTTGGGTTAACCCATAA
>CABFPE010000156.1:614852-647927 GCA_900660155.1 Hofstenia miamia | reverse complement strand
ATGATGCTACAATCCTACTGGGTGGAACGCGTGGTCAAGACAGGGCCCAAGAAGTGCTCTGCGCTGTGAAAAACTGGTGTAATATCAACAACCTATCGATGAACCAAGAAAAAACGGTTGAAATGATTTTTTCTAAGGGTAGCTCTCCTTTGACAACTACACAATATCCATCTGGCAAACTCTTTCGAGCTATTAAAATCCTTGGAGTGTACATTGATAATGCCTTGTCATTTGAAGATCATGTCTCAAGGCTTCTACGAAAATGCAGAAGCAAAATGTTCTTTCTAAATAAGTTAAAGGCACAAGGTTACTCCTTACGCGAGCTCAAGATACTTTAAACTGCGTTGATATTGCCAAACATACCCTATTCGTTCTCAGTATGGGGAGGATGCAGGAAGTCATTACAGCAACTCATAGACAAACTACAGAGGAAGGCAATGCGACTGGGATATACGGATAACTTTGAATCTATCGAAACAATTGTGAGAAAGTCAGATGAAAAGCTTTTGAAGAGAATGTACTATGAGGACCATTTACTATCAGATCTAGTACCTGGAAGAAGTGACTATGCCTCTACAAGTCTCCGGGAACGTTTACCAGCCTCTGAAAGAGATATTGATAGGAGATTTACGTTTATTTTTCCAAACAGATTCTTCAAGAAATACTAGCATTCTCGCTGTAACCTCCACTGTCTACCATATTCAATGATTCTCGGGTTCACACGTTACGAAATCATCAATCTAGAAACAGTGTCCGCTTCCTATTTGCATTATGTACTTCCCAAGTCTTCAACCCTTACAAAAAATATCGACACGAAAGGAAGACCACACCAGAGCTATCGCGTCCGTGAAATGCCGCAAATAACTCTGCAAGTGAAGTGAAAATTATGATAGTTTGTAAATTTAGTCGGTTTGATGTGTTTCATTCTGAAATAAAGATAATTTCCAATTAACATTGTTGCAAATCATTTAACATACACACAAACTTAATATAATCTATATATTAATATGATAGAGTGTGTATTTTTGTGGGTTACTCAAGAACTGTGTTTTAAACGCATATAACTGTGTACCTATTTGGCCAAATTCGATCAAATTTACACCATCTGTCTGGAAGTTTTGCAGTTATTAATTGAGTTTGTCTTTTGCTAATTTGTTTCAATTAAGCAAGATTTTCTCTTGGTACAATTGAAATTTATATTTAAATTAAACCTTCCAATCATTTTAAAACAAAATATTCTATCAAACAAGTAATTCAAATATAAACAACATAATCGATCGTCTTCATTAAAATGTATTCTCATAAAGTAACTATTAGTATTCAGATATTTGAACATGCAAAAAGATGATAGGTCCAAATCCTATTTAGAATATATAAATATGACCTTACATCACCAAAGAAAATTTTGTTTTAAATTAAATTTAAAGTAAAGCCATTCATTTCTATTTTTCAAAATTTGGAGAACGTAATTCTAATTTAATAGTTTAATTGGCCAAACAACTAAATTATATCATTAACTTCATTATTTTATTAGTAGTGCAAGTAAAAGGTCGTTAAAGTCCATTGTTTGTTACATGATTTTCAATTAAGCATCCGCTATTTAATTTACAAAATCTTCGTTTTGGGTAACAGTATTTGCTAAATTTGTTTTATAAAACGTATATTTATAGTAAAAGAGAAAGTATCAAAGCATTATTCTCCATCAGAAAATAATTGAATTAAATTAAGTAAAAAGACTCTGCACAGATTTAGCATCAGGTAAAAATAAATTAGTAAGCGTTCAAAACATTTTAAAGTAAACTCAAGATTTTTAATAGTTGAATATTATATTATACAATAGAATGGTTAGACACCATGCCCCCCCTTACCATTCAAGAAAATATTTATTATAAGTAACATAAAATAACGAGACAGAATTATAAGCATGGGCGTTTCAACTAAATACAAAACTACAAAATGATCCATTGATCAGCTAGGGATTCTGATTCAGACGATCTGTAGCAGAAACAACCACAGAATTCGATTCGTCATTGATTCGCAATTGTTGGTTCTTGTCAGCTAACTTTTTAACGAGACTTTTATTGTACTGTATTAAATAGCGAATTAAATCATTTTGTTTTTCCATTATAGCTTCTACTACTCCATGCGATCTAAAATCAATTTATCAAGATCAATTAATACACTATTTATAGGTATTAAGAAATTAACAATTATAGACAAAACAGCATCCTTCAGTGAATTAGGGATAACCGTTTATTAAATAATGCATCTGTGATACTAAAAACAAGAATGCTGAAAAAGAGCATGTTTTTTCCAACGATTTCTTTTAAATTATTTTCTTCAGGACAAATTTGAGAGTCTACTTTAAAACAAATAAATAACTGATTAGGATTTAAAAACATAGGGACTGCCAGCCATTTTTACACAAAAATTTTTTACAAAATATTATATTTTCCAAATCAAAATTAAAATATGTAAGCAATAGTAAATTTAAACAAAATTTAATTGTCGGTTTTAAGAAATGAATCAATTAATGCCAATAATTTTCAAATCGATGTGTATAAAGAAAAGGACAAGATCAATTTTATAATAGTTTAGTGGCATAGCCAAGCAAACGAGAATTTGAACATTACTGCGTTTAAAATAATTAGCGCAATAGATTTCTATACATTCATTGGAAATTTTTGCATATATTTCATTATTTTGTGAAACAAAGTATCAATGTGGAATATATTCAATTTAATGTCAAAAAATGCCAACTTTTCTGATCTCACAATGATTTTGCAGCAACATGCATTAATGGGTTCTTGACCTGGTCATTGGCACTAACTGCCCTCTCGTTTGTGCCAAATGTGCTCATTGGCCGCGCTGTCGCGCAAAAGTTTTCAGTGAGGAACGATGTGAATACATCCAGAGCTGAAATGTCAGTAACCTGATTCAATGGGTAAGATGGGTTGCAATTTTTTGGATGGATATCATTGTCATTACCAACATTTTAGTGAACTCCACTGCAAGAAATACTATTACTGCAAAGTGCAATGTAATTCTGTCCAGTGAAGAGAAAATAAAATTTTTTATCAAAGATTTCGACGTATTGGCTCTCACCGGATATAATCTTAGATCCCAAAGTGCTTCATCCCCTCCTATGGCTCCGCCACTTACGCAGCAATATAAATTCACGGATATCTTAGACAAAATATCAGAACGTCTCGTCCAACTTGATGCTCTCCACACAAATCAGAATCAGCCTCGAACTTCTGCGACGTATAATCAGCCTCCCAATCTATCTTCTCAACCGCTTCTTTCTTCTGAACTGTTCGATCATGATCAACTTTCTGTTGCAGCTGACCAAATTAATTCGGCAATCTCCTCGCCCAGAACTCCTTCTCGCGACCGCTATGAGCTCGATGTCCTTAAGCACCTCCTCGACGATTACAACCACATATCCGACAACTCCAGAATTGTTCTTGCCAAGCGAATTAGGATCCTCCTTGCAGCAGTCAACTTTGGTTGGGGACCAACAATACGACACACTTCAAATGCTCAACTCGAATCAATCGGCGTCCCCCACTTACCACAGCAACGCCAGCAGTTCAGGAATTATAGACTCAACTATGGTAATGCCTCGAACAACAATTACAGACAGCAGTTTACTAACGATAGCAGAAACCAATGTGGCAGAGGATGAAGAGGTAATAACCGATAGTAACATTACCCACGTCTCTGATTTCGACGACGCTCTTGGCTCTCAGACACTTCAATCATTCTCCGCCTCGTCGAATCCCTCTACTATGGGTTTTTCTTCTTCTGTTAATCTCGATATTTCAATTGTTGATGTCACACCGCCTCATACGCCAGATCCAGTGCTTCATTCTACTCCCATTAGCGTACATGTGCTTTCTCAACAGCCTGTCATCGAACAGCCTCCTCGATCTCCTCATTTGGTTCAGGTTATTTTCAATAATGTATCTTTTAATATCCCTGACTCCGCTGTCGCTAATTTCAAATTGTATCTTTCACGCATTTCCCGCTTAGAATATTCTGATATTATTACTTTACTTAATGATTTTCAAGCTAGGGCCACTTCTCGTTTTGCAAATCGTAATATTTCACAACAACAGATTGACCAATTAAATGAACTTGCTACTCTATCAGGTCAAACTCTTTCCTCTAATGCACTTGCTGATTCCCGATTTATCTCATAATACTAATAATTTCAATATTTTCACTGATTCAGCTATGACCATGTATACTCAGACTAACTCATCCAATAGTTCGCAAAATTTGACGCATATATCCGAATCACTTTACTCTTTTAATATACAAGACTTCGACTGGGAACTCCTCGCTAAATTCACTCGTATGCCACAACGCTTAAAACGTTTAATGTCTCTCCAAATAAACTTTAAGAACTTCGTTCCACATCGCGTTAAACGCCCATCCTCCATTAGAGATCCTATAAAACTTGCTCATGCTGATGCCATTATTCAAGCTCATTTAGATAACCATATTATTTCACCTTCGATCAAGAGATCACCCTTTGTCTCGCGTGCTTTTTTCGTCCCTAAATCAGGAGGCACAAAGCTTCGTCTAGTAGTTGACTATTCGCACTTTACAAAGAATTGCAATCCAATTAAGTTTTATTTGCCATCTTTCTTAAAAATAGCTCGTAATCATATACCGCCTATCAATCACGTACTTCTTCAGTTCGATCTAAGTCTGCTTATTATCATATCCTGGTACAGTCACAAGATAAATACAAAACTACTTTCATAGACCATCGCGGCAGAACCTTTTTCTTCAATCGTGCTCCTATGGGCCTCTCTTATTCAGCAGCGCCATGCCAATTTTTAGCCAATAGTTTACTCAATCCAATCCGTAAGCATGTATCTCTTGCTTGGGCCCATGCAGACAATCTGCTATTAGCTTTTGATATATCAAAACTACCGATAATTGAACATTGGAACAACACCATAAATAATCTAGGAATTCATTCTATACAATTAACTACATCAGCTGGTCTTTCTACCGATCTCAATTTCTTGGTTTCCATTTGTCAACAGCCACCCGCTCAATAAGTGCGACCTCTGAACGAAAACATCTTATAAAATTTATGGCAGAAATCCCTCTAAAGTCACTAACATTAAAACAAAGACAACGCATCCTCAGTCAATTCACTTTCGTGTGGCCTCTTATATCTACTTTTAATGTCATTCGTCCCCTGTATAATATAAATGATCCACGTTTTGATATTGCACAACGTATAGTCACTTTCTTAATCAGAGAATCCGATTTCACAATCCCATGGTCTTCTTCAGCTTTTTCACTCAACACCGATATCTGGTACACAGATGCCTCTCAATTCTCTCTAGGTATAATAACTCCTCAACAACATGTTTTTTCTTTTAATGCGCCTAAAGCACAGTTGTTCGATGGCAAATAAACTTGAGCAGTTTTTTGGAGCAATGCATGGGAATAAGTGAACAATCAACAGCTCCAATTGTGTGTTTGGCATAGCACACTTAATTTGGAAAGACTCTTCAATTTTCTACACCTCAATAATATTAGGACAATTAATAAATTTTTCTCCAATTGTTAACAACGGCATGCATAAACACATCAATGTAGAGATGAACAACTTGATCAGATAGATCATAAATTGTTGCCAAATCCACTGTTGCAAGCCCCAATGGTAATAAATTTGATTCCAACTTCAGTAATCTTCCTCGTGCATGAAAATGGTGTTGTTTTTGGGTAATATTGAGGAGTAAGTTCCAAAAAAGAATCTATTATATGAAAAACTTTTCGCGACAGTCGGAAGTTTCTTTTAAAGACGCGTTCATTATAAAACTTTTGAATATATTAAAGAATATATTTGTATCAGTAAACATTATTTCTTCCAATAATTATTTGAGATGAATAGAAATTCATTCGATGCTGCATCACCAACCACACAACCACAAATGATAATAAGAAGATATTAAAGCACACTCTCCTTACCATGCATTCAAGCAAAGTAAATATTATGTAAAAATACATAACGAAATTTACTTGTTGTTGAATGCATCATATTGGCTACCGAACTCATCAGCTGAATAAATCTCTAGAGTTGCTTTCCAAAGATAATTATGGCAAATGGCAACATCATTGACTGAGTAAGATCACAATCAAACCCAATGACTTTCACTGATATTAATCCAGATTCCAATAACACCCAAATTCATGCCAATGTCAGGTCAATCACTAGAAGTTTTTAAATTCATTTACTCTGTTCTGTTTTTTGATCAGATATTCTCAATTCACACACCAGGGAATTGACGCATATTTACGAATATACTAGATAAGATACAAATACACAAGAATTTTTTTAAAAATGCCTATGCGTGTATATACGATTAGCTTAAAAAGAATATTTCATATACACTGAGAGTGACAATATCATGTTAATATGGACGCGATCGGAATATTTACTACCCGACAACATAAATACTCCATCTAGTTTGTTTTCACAATAAGGGAAATTGTAATGTGCTAATTTCAAGAATAGCAAAATTAAAATTCTTGACAATTTACATTGATTTTTGCAATGTCAATACATGGACAATGAATAATTTTGTTAAAAAAATTCTCCGTTAAGTGTGTACTATGCAGAAAAATTCCTTTCTGCTTCCATTAAAAGTAATGTTACATTATTCTGTAGACAGCTTTAGTCAGATATCACCAGTTACTTTCTATGTTATGCAGAAAATCGAAATGGATTGAATGAAATATTTTTCCTGATAAAATTTTTCTCCATTTATTTGCATTGAAAAATCAATATCGATTTTTAACTAAATTTTATCTTAATATTTTTCGAAACAGAACATATTTTTATGCAGAAAATATAAATAAATTGGGTGAAATATAAACATTGCGAAATTCAATATTGATTTCTGACTAAGGCTGGAGCCAAAAATTTTTATTTTGGGATTCTTGAAATCAGCACACATTCGACTTACCCATATTGTGAAAACAAACAAGATGGGGTATTTTTTATGAAACTAATCTGCTTCTTGACCACCGTAGTTGACAAATAACGTTCTCCAGTCGATTACACACATCTTAGTTTAATAACGTATGAAGATGTTTGCAGATAAAAAATCACATGAAATTGACATTTGAATACTATTCAAAATTATATAGCTACATTAATAATAAGGAAAAAGCATCTGAGACCATTAAGAACTTGGCTACAAGGTTTGAGGGTACGCAGAAATATTCCGCATCTTGTTCACAAAAATTTTAAGTAGGGCTACATAAGGATTTGGCAGACCGAAAATTTGCAAAATAGTGTCATCCAAAATTATCCAAAAATAACAGCTGAAAAGCTTGTAAAGAAGCTTAAAATTTGCGTACTGTCAGCATGCAGCTTTGCAAATATGTTGCTTTTAAGAAACACCAAAACAGCCAGACCACCCCTCAGCAAGCAAACCGATGACAACTTTGGAAAAAAATATAGAAGCAAAGTCTTTCTGGCGACAAATACGCTGCCAAAATGTGAAGCCTTAAATATTCGAAAACTGCAAGTCGACATCGCAAAGCCGCGCCCAGTTTCACTCTCAGCCTAGCAGAAAAGCATTCAAAACTAGAAAGATCAGACACTTCGTCTGCGAATGTATATTAAAATTTTAGCTGATTCAGTCGAAATGAAAAACCCAGGAAACCGAAGTCAGCTAGTAGAATGTGTGATTAAGTTTTGGAACAACATAGAGCCCTCTAAAATTCGTAACGCAAAAAACAAGTTATAAAGAAATCATTCACAAAAAGGGTAATCGTTATCCATTTTAAAATTTCCAATATTGTAATTCTTTTACTAGTAGTTGCAGTTGTTCTGTTGCACAAAGACTTTTAGGCAGTGTACATATTTTACTGTTCTTAGTCTAGAGTTCGATAAATGTATGTAAATGCATTAGTTTTAGTTATTGGGGGTACAATTGATATAAAATATGAAGAAAGTCTCAGAGTGAAAAATGGTTGGAGATAGCTGAAATAGAGACAGTGTTTATAACATCTTAGGCACATTTAGAATGGTTTTAATAGTCTTTGGTATGTGCAATGCACTGGATACGTTGCAACGACATGTGACAAAAGTGTTTCGACATAATATTCACATCCTGTTGATGAGCGAAATAGAGGAACGTATGGAGAAATTAAACAATACTTGAAATAATATGCTATGCCAGACCTCGTATGAACGGTAAAAAAGTGGAATATTCTTTGACATATAAATCGAAAAGATGGAATTGATGAACAAGATCGAGAAACACTTTACATAAATGACGAGAAAGCATTCAGTCTCGGGGAAAATTTTTACTAAATTGATTGTTTATAGTTTTTTTGCAAGAAGATTATTATCCTAATCAATTGTCACACTGGGAATAATGGTTAAGGGTTGCACCAGTAGAGATAAACTATTAGCCCAAACTGTTGCAATTATATTAAATGGATTCACAATTTATATTTCATTAAACCTCGAGCTTAAGAAAGATATTAAATAATGCCAAAGCTCGTGTTATTGCTATAATTAATCATTCCAGTCAATGATGATGGACCTTGAAAAGTTCAATCACCTGCCAAAAGAAATAAGTTAATATTTTTCATTTATGGCATGTGCTTCTGTTAAAATGAATTAGGAATGCCTTCCTAGGTGAACCCATCCATCAATTGGAATATTGTAATATAAATTTGAAGATCCTACGAGCATCATTAAGACTGGAAGCTGGGCAGTCATATATAAACTGTCGAATTTTGAAAGTCCAAATACAATTAAACTCTCAAAATTGAGTAATCCTTTAATAAATCAAATAATTATTGAGATTGAGAGGGTTTAAACAGTTAATGAGGTATTCTGTGATCAAACAGTCACAGATCTTCGGACCTCCTCAGCAACCAAACTGAGTTATTTAGAAACGACAGAATTTCTGAAAATTATACTAATGTATGGAAAATACAAAACAATAAAACTATCAGCGACTGCCTCTCGTTTTCGTGATGATCTTCGATCTGCTGTTTACTATATTGATGATGACCTTTCGAAGACATTAATCAATGTGGTAAACAACGGAAACGTTTCCACTCATAAAAAAGACGTACATTACACTGACCATGCAAAAGCAGTTGCATTTGACGGAATATATATTTTCTACTGAAACATCATCACGATTATGTGATTGGTGCCCATTGGTGTAATAATTACATTAATCGTGAGAATGTTGAGAATTCGGGTGATTAGATCTATATAACTGAATGTACAATTGGTCTTTGTAAGCACTTTGTTGAGTGTAGTGGTCTCTGTAAGACATCATTTGATGCAGCTATCAATGTTCCTTTCTGTCTTAGCACTCACCATCTGACCAGAGTAAGTGTCTTTCAGACTTTTAGAATTAAGATTTTGCACAGTCCCATGTTCTCTAAACCTCTCAATCCAGACAAAAATTCTGATTTTTGATGGAGCTTGACGACAACGAAATTGTCTCGAAAATTTGCTTGCACCACCGTGTATGATTTGTTGGCAAAATAGGCCTCGAGGCAGAATGTCTTTTCCTTGGTTGACCAGGATATTTTCGCGATGACAATTGCTCAAATTTTTCATGCATGGCATGTACTTCTATATTCTAAAATATGAAATTTTGTGGATTCTGTTTTTTTGGGTCACCCTGTATAATTTTGAATAAAAACGAACGCAAATTTGAAACAATAATTAACCAAACTACTACAAATGGAATTCTTTACTACAATGAGCACTGCTAATATTCGTGAACCAGTTTATTATCTATTCGCCCGATTATCTACGCTGTCCCATTACTGTAATATCCAAAAATGTTTCTTAATTTATATTTATAATTTTGCAATGAAGAGACACTTGATGAATTAGATCTTGTACGTTCTTAGTCTTCGATATAATTACTGTTGTTTGCTACGGCATACTTGAAAAGAATAGTAATATTATATTACGATTGACAAGATCGAATCCCAGTTTAAAATTATGTGTATTTCTTTCTAATACGAAGATAATGAACAATACGCTTACCTACTGATTCGTGGTGTATGATAAACACATCTGTACACATGTACAGAAGATGCGGGTTCGAATCCCACCGAATCAATTGCACTATATTTAAAATTTCGCTAGTCTCTAAACGTATATATTCACATATCAATGATAGTAAACTGTTTTATTACTCTTCGTATAACATACTTCTAAGAGTATTTCGAATTTAACAAAAATTTTTTGTTGCATTATGCAATCGGGATTTCGATTTATTTGAAATTTTTTTTTTGATTTCGTTTAAATTCCTATTTTCTCATTTAATATACTTCGATAACTAATATCCGAAGTTATCTAATACAAAATTAACAAAGCTTACTATTTATTGCTGCAATTAATTTCTACCAAAGCGTACATCAATGAAAAATAATTGCATTTTTCAAAGATATATACTTAGGATGGATATAGAGAATGTGTTCCGCAAAGTACTTGAAATAGCTAGTAGTTGTAACGCAGACAAACTAATACAGGTCACCGGAGGATTTATTTACATAATTCTTTGAAAAGGTTAAATTACCGGCGAGAGTTTAAGTTTCAATTGTGAAGCAAAAGTGGCCCAATAATGAACTACTCTATGTGAAAAAATACTGTTTCCTAGTTACAGTTATATATTTTGCAATAATTTAAGTAAGAAAAATGTAATAGGACAACGTAGATAATAGGGCGAATAGATCTTAATTTAGGTCATCCTAATATTTGATAAAGATGCCATCTACCGGCAATAAAAGTCCATGTTATATCATTGTTTAAAAATACGAAAATTTATTCACCAATCATAATCTAAATGTGTATGTACCACCGAGTAAACCTATTCAAGTCATCGCACGCCTACACTTCAATTAGGATAAAAATGGTCAGACAACATCATTCAAAACTCTGCTGAAATTAAAAAGTAAAAAATTTATTTGCAAAAAACCCTTTGTGTGTATAATTTATTAGTAGTTTTCTGTACTTTAGATTGTGAAGATCAAACACAACCTCAATTTTTCATTTTCTTATAATTTAGTCATCTGAACTATCAATATTTTCAGACTATAACATTAAATGTCAATCACAATTAAAGATTTAAACCTGTTTAAAATATTTTTAGGAAGCAAGACTATGTGCCCTCTTTTGTCATTTCTGTCACATCATAGAAAAGAATCTACATAAATTTCTTGCAAGAAAACAGAGCAGGTCATATCATGACTGCCAACAGAAACCCCTTTCAAACGTATTTATATTGGTTGAAAAAATGATCCTTTAATAGAGGCAAATTACGGATTTGATGCAAAGAAATTCAAATCGCAAAAATGAGATTAGTGACTATCCTGACATACTTCAATAATGAAAACTTAGAATGAGGAAGATGTACAGCTTGTTCGGCGAATAAACTAACGGTAAAGACTAATGTTTTGTTCATAAACTAGAACACTATAATATAAGTTTCATTTCCGAATTAAATTATGTTTACTCAATTACAAAGACAGACTAGAGAATATCTCACTTCAAAAACGTTCGTTGTGATCCATTTACCAATTGTGTCACCGATTTGAAGATATCAAAATGTGATGATTCGATATGAAATTTAGCAAAACAAATAAAAAATCCACAATATGTAATAAATGAGATATAAATAAATATCGCTAATCGTTGAACTCTTTAATTCATATAGTGGTAGAGCACTTACATCAATTAAGGATGGAATTTCACTCATTGATAATTATTCTTTATGTCCACAGTAAATACAATTTGGAAATACAGGAAAGACTTTGAAAATGAAATGACACAATGCAGAGGTTACTAAGCAAGCTCTGTCTTGTACGGACTCTGCACTTCGAAAAATGAATTCCATGAAAAACTTAGTATTGATGATAAAGCCGGAAAGCCTGAAGAGTATAACGACATAACATATGTTGCTGATACAGTCACTCAACTATGCTATGCATATTCTGGGGAGAAAAGAACAAGATGATCCTTGGTTTGCTTTCACAATGTGCTAAAAGTTGATGGAATATATTCTTGTTTTATAGTGTTATTGCAACTATTTAATGCCAATACTGTGTGGTTAAACGCAGATTAATATCTCTTTTTACATTAAATAACTTTTTCTAAATGAAGTTCTTGAAGCAGATGAAGGTTTTCATAATGCAAATTCTGATCCTGGACAATTTACATTGTATGCCATTGATTTGATTGTAAAGAGCATACAGTTTATATACTAGAGTACGAATATTAGTACTTGAAATAAGTTACTGTATATCTTGAACAAAACTCTATATTCAATAACTTTTAAAAATAATCCGTTTTTGACATATATTTATTGTTGGGGTCACAATGACCTCAGTTATTCTATTTAAGAGTATTTATGAGATTGTTGACTAGAAAAAAAGATAATTTCATAGAGAAAGCTTACTAAAGCATTGGTTTAGTAAACAATTGAGGAACGAAACTTAGGCTAAATTATTTCATAAAATGAATATAAGAAAATTGCGCTTTTTATTAATTTCATAACTGATACAAACCTATATCCGATAGACTCAATTTCTAAATGACCCCGCTCGGCATCAGAAATGTAATCGTCCTCAAAGATGTCAGGCAGAGCACGGGCTTTATTGAATCTTCGCACGAGAACTAAACAACTATCCTTCTTAATTGGTTATGATTTAACAAATGAATTCAATTTAAACTTATCCATATTAAATTGAGGTAGCGTTTTTGAAAAGAACTAGGATTGTATCCCCTCAATCATTATCATTCATTAACAACATAAAATTTTTATGCAAAGAATATTTTCAAAAGATGAATTTATAGGAAATAGCCTTTCATCAATTGCACACCGTATTGAAACAAATCAATAACCTATCAGTTGCAATACCAATAAATACCCTCTATTTAAACACATTCCGAATTAAACCATCAGATAAGAACTGAATATCGTGCTCATTCAAAATTTTTTTAGTACTTTCATAGTTAAGCAGACTTGCCCTCATAAATCATGTTTACATGTAAATTGAGAGCGTTTTCTCACTTAATCTTCAGACCCACTAAGCAAAAAAATTTATAGGAAACTACAAAATTTGGTTCAATAACGTGGATGGTTTAAATTCATTTTAAAGTCTAAAATTGTACTTGTGGCCAATTAACTTAGTTCAAATGGAAAAACATCAAGAAAAATGTATTGAAAGGAAAGTATATATACAATTATTAAAGAGGTACAAAGTTTTAAATTTAAATATTAAGAATTTTGATTTTTTAAGATATCGTGTGATTCTCTCACATTAAAATTCTTATACTTTGTTATATATGCTGCGTAACAAAGTAAATTTAAAATGGAATGTAGTTTTACAAAATGTAAGAAGCATTTTACAATTGATATCAGTCCTTATTCAGCATCAACCGACAGGAACGTCAGGTAACATCTACATCAACGGAAAAAATGATATTGAAAAGATTTAAAATCCTATTTCAAATAGGAGAGAGCATGTGAACTTAAGGAAGTTTATGAACAAACAAAAACTGCATTCTTACCTATGTAATATGTAGAAGAAAATAAAACAAGGCAAAATTGTACAACACCCAAAATTTGAATGAATAAAAATGGATAGGCAAGGTTGTTAATATGTTCCTTTGTGACATCGCGAATAATGGTGTAGGAAAATAGAAGATAAACACAACCTAAAAATCATTAACGTAAAATAAAGTCAAAACAGAATCCATTTTCATGCTATATATAAACCATCCAGACTACATGTCCTAATTCAATTTATTGATAAATTTTGATATATATATATANTCCTTAAAAATATGATACTTAATAGATTTTATTTTAAGATGAGAGTATACCAAGACTATCATTTTTTATGAAGCAGAGAACATGAAAAATTAATCATTTTAAAGGTCTTAAAATACTTTTCCCTTCAAAAATGAAAAAATGCATAAATTATGGAAATTAAATATGCAAAATGGAGGCTTTACCTGAAAAAATCGCCGTTTTCTGCGCAAAATTTTGTGCAATCTAATTGGCACAGAATGTTCAAATTATACATAAAGATCAACTACATCATAGACTATCGGATGAGTAGAATTGCAATAAATTTCTCAATTCAAAATGGAAAAAAATAATGTTTTCTATAATTAATAAAAATGACATCTAACAACCTATTCAATCACTCTATAATAGTTTTCAATATCAATGAATACAAAATGACTAACTCATCCCATTGCACATATATCCAGTAACAATGTCTCAAAAAATTATCCAAGTCTCCCCTTATTTTGATGAAAACTTTGCCTAAAGTATCCAAATTTGACACCGCCTCCAATGGTGATACAAATGGGTAAAATTCCAACTGACGTAGGTGGTACTTTGAAAGCCACATTTCATTCAAGTCCTCACATTTAGTCCTTCTCATGGATTTGAACATGGATAAAATGTATTCAAGTTATCAAAAACGCAAAAAAGGATTTTCGATATCTGACCAAAATTCTTGGTATACTCCAACCTTAAATACTTTTAGTCAAAGTAGTAATCTTACTACGAAACTTCAATGCCAATGTGAGTCATATTTTTGTTGAATTTTTTGGTTTTAACAAAGCCAAGACATGATGGTCTTCTGATCTATTTGAGCGCTCTTTATAAAAATGAGTGCAATTGATGTGCTTTCATGTATGTTTTTATGAATACAATAATTGACGAAACATATTTTGCTGGATTTTTATAAAAAGAGTTAAGAAACCTCAGCGTTGTTTTACCATGTAAACATTTATCATTTAAAAAACAGAACCAAGGCTGTAGCCAGGGGGGCACGCCTCCCCCCTGAGAAAATCTGTGCCCCCTGAGAAAAATGTAAGCAGTAGTGCCAAAAAATATAAAAGGGTCCCCCTTTGAACATTTAAAAACAAGCCGCTAATCAGCTTTCAATATATCATTACGTCATAGGTGTGCCCTTCTGGGGATTTGGTCTGGCTACAGGCTTGAACAGAACGAGTCACTTAAACCTACTTGAAGTATTATTTGTAGGTGCTCACTTAAAAGATAAATGACGTCACTTGTTTTAAGCCGACTAGTGTTTCGCAATAAATTTGGTGATGAAATTGAAATTCAAATGCATATAACTAAACATTTATAGACATTATAGTTCGATTCAGCGTTATTACCCAAAATTTGCATTCTATAGACACAGAAGCCTAATGCATTTGCCTAGCTTGATTATGCAGTGATATTTGTACGAATAGCATTTCTGATGTTCGTAGAAGACCAATACTGTTCAAAATCCGTACCCGTGACAGAGAAGATAGATGACTATTAACACAATTTAAAAGTGCTCAAATTTTGAAAATAACAGTGTGTACGCGTATCAGCAATATCCTTAATGTCCCCACAGACTTGCTGAGCCGAGCCGAGCCGAGCCGAGCCGAGTTTGGGCACAGCGTTGGATAGAGGAACAAAAAAAACAGCCCTTCTTAAGCCCAGCAAATTTATAGTTCTGCTTGTTGATTTGATTATGCAGATTTTTTCATTAACTATATCCTTCTTATAATCTTATTTTAGAATGTTTATTAAATAATAGGGAGAGCAATGTAAAAAATTATCGAGCTAAGCGAGCGTCTTTGAAAGGTTCCATGTGAGCAGAGCTTAAAAATATCGACTCGTTGACAAGTCTAGTAAGTTGAGTTCGGCAAATTTAAACAAATTTGTCAAGTATTATTAGTGTGTATGTTTCTAAAGCAAATTTCTGCAACAGAAAAAAATTTTCAATGAGAGAGAAAGTTATCAAATGAATCGCAAGGATAAAGTGTTACAAATTCAAATGACAAAATCTGCTTCTCCACAATTTTACAAATGCGCAAAGGAAAACAGTGGTGAGTTTGAAATGTGGTTTTCATGTCCCTAGATCTTGGTATGGTATTGATCTATGTCCAAGAGAAAAAATTATTGATCTGATTAAGTTTCATAAATATTTCTGTTTGACCCAAATCGACTTTAATAGTACCAAAAATGCTTTTACAAGGTGTCGACGATTTATAAACAATTTCCATTTATTTGAAAGTTAAGAAATTTCCATGCAGTTGGTAAACAAGCAAGCAATAAAACAATTTGATTGAGAAACTCATTTCGAGTTTCTGTGATGCCTCATCCGTTACTGCCAATCAAGCCAAAATCCAAACTATCCCTTTCGAAACATTTGATGCAATGTCATGTTAAAATATGCATTAAGGTGAATATAACATGTAAAGGTAGACAAGAAAAGTCAATTCGATCACAAGGGTTATATATATATATATATATATATATATATCATGAGGACGTACGCCCTTCGTTTACTTGAGTATTAAATAAGAAAAATTGCATGAGAATGAATGTATACAATAATCTCACCAAAGCTTGAAATGACAAAAGGCGTTTTGCGTTTCCTACGAATTTCTCGATAGAATTTGAGGTATCCCTGACTTCGACCTTTGTGATGTACACGGCGTAGAAAGATGTTGATCAACCCCAATTCCGCCCAAATTACTACCTCTAGATAACATAGCACTGAGATACCATTGTGAGGGGTCAGTGGAAACAAATCTGAAAAGTAGGATATCTGTGGCAGCACAAATGATGCGACTAAGAACACCAACTAAATGTTATTAATTACCGTCATCATGAGAGCAAACATTTTTGGATTCTGGAAAGATACATGCATTTTAAAATTAGGACTTCAATGTTTTCAATTAGAAATGAAATCCTAGAGACAATGTAAAATATTAAATTTCCAAGAATTCGAAATGAATTTTTATCAACTTTGGTAATTTATTCAATACTATTGATTTAAAAGTCAAAATATAATTTATATGACAATGATTGATTTAAGCACATGACAATATTCAAACATAAATTCAACTATCATTTCCTATTAATATTGAAATGAAAATATTGATGAAAGAAGAACTATTAGTCTTTGACCAAGAATATAACTTTATAGACCATTTTTTAATATTCAAAATTGAATTGGGTAGTCTGATTTACAAAAATATTGTTCATTTAGCTCTACAGAGAAAAATTTTACAAATGTCATGTGCATGATTTGCATTCGGTATAATCGTTTTAAGATCATACAAATACGTTTACAAAGATCAAACAACAAATCTTAAGTGCTTGTACGGGATCGATTTTCAGAAATGTTACCGACTGTTTTAATCACGAATCCAAGTGTTGTATACATTTGATATCAACATGAATGAAATATTCGGCGCGGAGATTGCAATTTTGGCATAAAATTTATTTTGTGATTTTTGGCATTTTTAAAAAAATTCTACACATATGTGATCCTAATAAATATTATTTGATTATAATTCGAATACATACATATTTTTTACTTAACTAATAATTAACTTACACGCTGAAATGCTTCGAAAAAATAATTACTTCCGAATAGCTTTATTGGCTATTTTTCTGGAAATCTTAATAAATTTACTACAATATTTTGATGCAAGTTGAGAAAAGGCGTTCTATTTTTTTCAACTGAATATATGCAGTTGTATTTCAATTGCACGCTTCTCTAAATACTTCACATTCTTTCATTGTCTAGATGGCAATGTTGTTGAATAAACGTTATTAATAATCTCTTGTTAAAAATTAAAAAAACGTACACTTGTTATTTTTGTTTATTGATATTTAACACGATACAACGCAAGCGTAAAATTTTATTGCAATAGCAAATAGCATATATTGGCAAATAGGCTACTACAATATAAATAATAATAATAATAATAATAATAATAATAATATATAAAATATAGAATGAATATAATTTTGTCAACCGATTTGTTTAGTTTACAGTCTACATGTACTGAGAAATAAACATTTCTGACCGCTTGCAGCACTGCCCTAAATGGCACTCCCGAAGATTGGCCTTATATCTCTTACTGTTTGGTTATCAAATTCGTTGAAACATTGTTTAATAAAAGTGCATAAGTTATTTAAACATGACGACTGATAGAGATCTACTTTTCTTTTGACACTCTAGCTTAAAATAGTTTTAATAAAAATACGATGCATCATTTTTACGGTCAAAAATTCTTCACAACTGGCTTTGGGATCCACAAATCATTAGTGAATTTCGTTGCTTAAATTGCATATTGGGATTAAACGTTACACTGAAAGGCGGCTCATAAATAAAATTTTTATGCATAGTTGGAATGTGAGCTGGTCAGGCCAGATAAGGGCCAAACATGAGCCTAATGTGATCAATTAAGCTTTGCTTCTATTCTGCTTGTTGGGGAACTTGGATTTTTGTAATTCCCTCGTTTCTTTCAACAATTTAGAAAAAATGAATCACAACTCATATAATCTGTCTAGATACATATAATGTAGGGAGAAGTAACCTATACTAATTGCATTTTGGTATCTAAAATAATTTAGTCGGACCAGGCTATTTAGTTAATTATATGCAAGGACGGACATATTGGTTGCGGGCGCCCAACTTGGCTGAGATAAAGGATGCGCAAGATATAATTTAAAATTATTTGCTTATGCGTTTATTGCCAATGTTGAATCCAATCAAAAAATTAAAAGGTGGCTCATGAATTTTAAATACTGCTGTTAATCAACTCATCTTATAATTCAGTACTCCATTATTATTTAAGTAAATTATTTTAAAACTAGATTTATACCAAACCGCCCACCCGTTTGAAAATTCCAAGATCCGTCGCTGGTTATATGAGTTAGAGATGAGCGCGGTACAGGTTTTGTAAAAACGTTTCCAGCGCAGAGAAAAAACTTCACCGCTAACCACCGCAATGCCTGGTTTTTACCGCAAACCACCGCAATAAATGAAATTTTACCGCGGTATACCGCAGCAATGGCGATTTTTACCTTCGTAAGAAAAGATAGATATTTCTGAAAGTAGTTTTTAGGGTTATGGATCATTCGTAGAAAAGTTTAAAGACAATTTTTTAGTTATTTTGTTATTCGCTCAATTTTATTATGGTAGTATCAAATTTTCCATGAAATATATAAAAAGAAGTTTTATTACTTTGTATGTGAATTCTCTTAGTTTTGCTTCAAAAACATTTTTTGAGAAATACTTTAAATCTGAATACAAAACACGTTATCTGTATAACTTTTATGCCACCGCAAGTTGTTTTAATTCTACCGCTAAAACCGCAATTGTGTAAAATCGCTACCGCTGTATTACCGCACCGCACTCAGCTCTAATATGAATATGGGTATGGTCGGACAGGGGTTCCAAAATTGAGGCCAATTCCAACTATGAGCTAAATAGTATTATTGTTTCATCAGATAGTGCTCTGCAGTGTCAACATTAAGAACTTAATTTTAAATTTTAGAGGAATTCAACAGTTCTCCCCTCATACTCGTATATTTTATAGGCTAAGCCCAAGTACGAAATGAAAAATTAATTAAATTGTAGAAGCCTTTCAGAAATCTGAACGGAGTAGTAAGTGCAGGTAATTTGCAGTGTCTCTGTGATAAGGACCATCTATGAATTTGTGTAAACCACTCTATGGCTACCACTAATTCCGAAAGCTAGTTAGTCAAATGAATTTCCTAAAAGCCTTCATCGGCTATAAGTTAAAAATCATTCTAAGTAATTTCCTTAATTTATACTGTAGTTAATTTTTAATTTCACGAGTTATCTTTGATCGATTTCTCTACTTTTTTGATTGTGTACAACTCGATAACGTTCAGAAATAGGAACAAGTAAATATAAGTGTCGTTGAAAATATTATATTTGTGTTAAGATAAATGAAGATCTATTATAATTTCAATTGCTGCTGCAACTGGAATCTGACTTCGGACTCTTTCATAGGTGAGTCCAAAGCTCTGAGCTAAGGTTAATAATGTTCAGATGAAAAACCTACATTTTTTCACTTACAAATAGCATTTCAACTCCATTGATTAATACACATCAGGAATTTCTTTAATAAAAAATATGGATCACCTGAAGATGTGCCCCCAAAGCTTTGAGGGGGCATATCTTCAGGTGGAAAATCTTGGGGGGAATATCTTCAGGTGGAAAACCTTGGGGGAACATCTTCAGTTGGAAAATTGTAGGAAAAACTAAATACTGTTGAAGCAAATAAATAAGGTTAGGTTTAGGTTATCTTCAGGCGGAAAAAGTTGGGGGGATATCTTCAGATGGAAAATCTTGGGGGTGAATATCTTCAGGTGGAAAAAGTGGGGGGGTGTCTTCAGGTGATTCAAAAATATTTGGCAATTACGAACTCCATAAAGTCGTTTGGCCGAGCAAGGCTTTTCCGAGGGAAATTTTTCATTTTTTATAAAATTATTCTAGAGATATTTGTGATTACAGCCAGTTTTTTGATAATGTCTATAAGCAATCTTAGCCTAGAAACTACAAAAAATTACGCAGCAAAATTTGTGAAATGAATTTGCATCAGATTAACCTTAACGTTATCAATGTCATTGGGATCAATATAGTTAACGCTACAATTAAGAAATTCAGTCTTGAATTTTCCAACTATTGAAGTAAAGTACATGATTGACTCCAGCTACGCAATCGCTAAGCAATCTTCTAGGCTAAAATCGCAAACTTTGGTAACCTTTAAGCAATATACTAGGCTTAGCTCCAAATATTGTATATAAAAACTGAGAGTGCTTTCACCCTATATAACGTGCTTCTTCAATGGAAAACCAAAGTAGAGACATTTTTTACCGCTCATAACCCTAAATGATGAATGGTTCATCAACAATGTTTCCCAAAATAATAATCCTCGTCAAGTACTAAAATGTTGCCGAAAATGTTTTGAGTGACCTTAACCCGATCAAGCAAAATATTTTTAAGCGCTTAAAAGTAGTAATGCCTTCATCAAAATGTACTTCTTTGATTGCTAAAAATGTTTTTCCAATACAGCACACTTACTTGAATAATTTAATAGAATTGTGAGCTGAATTAAACACATTTAAACTTTATCTGCAAGACAAATACTTGAGATAAGAGGTGTCAATGATATGACGGAATTTATCACCGAATAATGTTCACGCAGAGAATGGATGGAAGCGTTAATTAAGCAAGTATGTAGCGACATTCAATAAAGTCACCGTTCATTCGACAATCGCGACATTCGCCTTAAACAACTTCCCATGCAGTTCTAGAGATCGCAAAGTTATCCGCAGCAATGTAAACCAAAATGCAATTGCGATCCCAAACATATTGCAAGCAATTAGTTGTGTATACAATACAACATACAGAGCGCATGGAAAACTTAATAAGAAAAATGAAATTGAGTTACAACATATCTATTTTCTTTTAGGTGCTAACCATGATCTAGGATTTAAACTTAACCAAGTGGATGTGTCAGGAACAATGTTGACATAAATTATTTTAAACAATGTTTAAAACAATGTGTTAAACATGTTTTTTTCAATTTCTTAAAATAATTTTTCAAACTTTACGAAAAGTTAGGAAAATAATTATTGGGATTCTTCCTTTTAGAATCAATACCTTGAAGTTCTGTAGACGAACAAAAAACTTTTGAAATCGTTTAAAAGTGTTTTTATAAAAAACATATTTTCCAACCTTGGCAAGGAACGAATTTTGCTCTCCCCCATTGACAATTTCTAAGCTTCCTCTGTGAACTTTCTCTACTTCTTTGTATGTCTTAGTCGTTCATCTGCATGATGATTCCCAGCTCTAATGATTAGTACAACTCATATAACCTTGTCTGCTGATTATTAAGGGCTAACCTTGCTGACCAGCTGTCATCAATAGACAGAGAGGCATCAATTAAGACTCTGATGACACTGTTGAAAATGAAAACTTTGAAGAAACTGTCTCACACTTGCAACGTCACAATTCATTTGGTACTTAGTAACTGTAATTATTGCTTTACTGAAGCAAATTTTACTAATTTATTTTTTGAAGTTCGAGGAAATGTTAATTTTCAATATATATATATATATATATAATGTAAATTTCATAAAAATATCGTTTGGCTAAAAACTTTACAAGTAATACCCTACATGATTGATATAGGCGGCTAGCATACTAACAAAACTAAATTAATGTACTAGAAAAGATCACCAGACATACTTTATTTTACAGTACACTAGTGTTGGTAAACAAATTGAGAATTAACAAATCAGGTGTAACTTCCAACGCAGATTGCGAAATTGATTTCAATTTTCAGTTTCAAAGGCTCTTAATTTAATGGTCAATTATAGATGAAATTTATTGAAATACGAACAGGTTTTCACGTTTCATCTCAATTTCAAATTAACGCTTAAAAGCAACAATCTTGGCAAATTACTTGTTAGATGTATTCAAGCAATAATTATGGCGCATTGAAAGTAAGCATGCGTATTACACCTATATTAGACTTTGCGGCCAATAAATCGACAGAACACCAATCAAGGTTTAAACGATGGCGACTTCATTGCTAACTTAACTTAAACTCAAACTTTGCTTAGCGTAAGCGATTAAAAACACCGATTTATATACTGACTAGAGAGTGACATCGGTACCCGATTTTGGGTTTTGGCTGACAAATTTTAGGGTCGGGTCGGATCGATTATTTAAAAAATTTAACGTTGATCACAGCTTGATTTGTGAAAGATCCAAGACGTTAAGTAATGCGCATCAGAGGTGGAATCGGTTTGAGGTTCTTTAAACCCGACCCAACCGGAACCCGAATCCGACTCCAACCTGAAATTAACCAGATTTCAACCCGATTTCAACCAAAATTACAAAAATCAAGTATAAAATTGATAAAGATTATAATTTATTAAATGTGTATTAAAATTTTAATTTTTTTGATGTCTTGAAAAAATTTAGTATTTCTAAGTCTTTTATGGTATCAGCTGCCAGTGAGGAGCGTCTTTCAGCCATAGTAAGCCCAAAAGACAATTTTCTCTGAGATCGACCAGGTGCTTCTTTAAAAACAAATCGAGATCGAAATCTTTTGATTTCGGGAAATAATTCAATCCTGACAAACTGAAATTATAGAAGATGCATGATAAAATGTCTATAAATCCAAAACCCTAGTTTTTATTCTATGTTCAAGTCATTCGTGCTGCTGATTAGTTCACTTTCAGACTCAACAATTATCTTCTTACCAATATAAACGCACTGATACGAGTTAGTCCTTGTTAATAGAACTTAATTGTTCAGTGCAAAATCTAATAAGTTGAATTGTCCTTCAGATGATACACATTACAATTATCACAACAAATTACAATATTATTATATCTTATTAAACCCAAGAAAAAATCTTTTCCACCTGAACTCAACCCGTTTTGCTTTCAAAACTCAACCCGAACCCATTCTGATATGCATGAATTGCTGTTTCCCCGTCAGGAAAATGATTGATGTTAATTATAATTTGATTGGAGAAAGATCCACAACGTCAAATCAAATTCAACTTTCGGGTCAGGACGGGTAGTAAATATTATTATCGAGTCGGGTTAAGTTCCATGTTTACCTCATAATGTCACTGAACACAAAAACATGATCAATAAAATATCGATTCTTTGTTTCAGGTTACAAAATTCCAAGACATAAAAAGCCAAAAACCAATTCTTGAATATCTAAAGTTAGCACATAATTACAAGAAATACTAAGAAAGAAATTTATAATCAACATCTAAGAAAATACATTTCAAATCTAGACTGTACTCTAACCAGTTGCTGTTCGTGAATTAGCATTTACAGATGCCACATAAACTTAATTTAATTGAGTTCAGTTAACGCCGAGACCTAGTGCATATGACCAAATTAAGAAATTTTAAAATTTCAGAATTTTGAAAAAAAATCAAATTTCATTAAAATTAGCATTGAAATGTTTTTTATTAGTATTATTATTTAAAAACCATACAAGATCAACGCATTATATCAAATACGTGTATTGTAATGCACTGAGATTCATATTAATAACAAATAAGGCTGACTCCTGAAACAGTTTACCTTGCTTTGCCCTGTTATATAATGGAATTGTTCTATTATTATTCAAGGATCTACAAATGTATGCATATACTGTAGATTTAGAAAACAAAAATAAAATTACATGTGTTTTGTGGAGTATTTTCCTTTGAAGAACATACATTTTAGTTAGTTTTCAGATGCGGTGCACAATTTTTTAAATGCTCTGTTTAGTTTGCACGAACAACCTGGATAATAACTCAAATTCTTATAATACATATTTAAAGTAGCAAAGCAAATGAAATCTAAATACTACTTATGAAAATAATGCATAAGAAACTAATGAATTTATGAGAATATGTATTACAAATTGGAATGCACGTATCATTAATGCTTGTGAAGTACATTATTTCATTTAATCTTGCAAATCATTTTTAGCATTTCATTTGAAGCTGACTTTGAAAATTTAATACAATTTAAAGGCAAAAACCATATAATTTAAAATATAGAAAAAACATAGTTAGTGATACTGTAACTATAAATACAAAAATTCAATATATTTACTTGAGTATATAAGGAGATCAATATTACAAAATATTGATTATGTGGACCTCGACACAGTACAAAGGAATTTCAACCCTGAACTACCTTCCATTTGTATAGGACTAACTGTTTTTTCAAATTTTAGAGCAATTCTCTCCAAGCCTATTATGGGATTGGGAAATGCTGTGATGCGGGCCCCTATTGGTAAATATATTTAAACATAATGTTGGAAATTTAAACTAAAGTGAATTGCTGTGCCTTAAGCAATTGAAAAATTTCCTAATTTTTATTGAAGATACCAAAAATATAAAAAGGTTAAAAGTCTGTCCATTCCTAATGTTCAGGAAATAAGGAAGTCGATAGCCCACAGGGTTAACAACTAGAACTTCTCCCTTTTGCATTTATGTAAATAAACCACCCAAACATATTGATGTGCTGTGCAAAAATTCAGAGTACGCAACATGGAAGTCGTTCAGATTTTAGATATCTCTATTAGTTTGTGAGTTACATGTATGTAAACTTCAAGAAACAACAAAAACCTTAAAAATCCATATGCAGCTTAAGGTTAAAAATAAAATAATTGTCATGCGGGCATTATTTTCAAATTCATTTTCTAACAACTTCCGTCGTTTTTATGATTTCTGCATGAATTTTGTTCCCTATTCCGCCTGGATAATATAAATATAATCCAATAAATGAATCACAATTAAATCAGTCGTTGATGAGAAACGATTTGTGATAAGAAATGGTATTTGGCCCTAGGGAAACAATTCGGTTTTTCGCTGAGTAAACAATGCAATTGAAACTATTTATTAACTATGGTAAAATTAAGCGAAGCAAATATTAGCGTTGAATTATAGACTCAAGAGATTACAACACGTGACACACGCCAATCTTTCACATTATGCTAAACTTGTTTGCATGCAATTTTACAAAAAAGAGCATTTGTTTTAGTTGGCCAATGAAAATGAAGACACATAAAATAATTATCACTAAATTTTGAACTCGAGTGGACTTCAACTAATTGTATTTGTCATTCAAAGGTACACACAGGCAAATGCAAACCATGGTAATAATTTTATGGCTTTCTTGAAGATCACCATATGCATGCACAATGAGTTTACTAGGGTGTCCCAAGTAACGAGGATAGAAACAGAATATTAGTGTATAATTCCAAAGCACTATAAATAAAAAAAAGATGAATGACCAGATAAAAATAAAATTCATAAATACAAGAGGCTAAGGAACAGGGGCGGCTAGGAGGCCTTGAGCTCCTTCAATAATTGTCTCAGGTGGAATTTATTTTTTTACCAAATCTTATTAAATTTAAGTAATTTAAGAAGGACCTTAGTTCAGCCCGTCCAATAATAACATTGTTCCTAAACTACTGATAAATGCTTGATGAAATAAATGTATTTGTTCTTATCACTTGAACTCTCGTTTTTAGATTTTACATAACAAAAAAATTGTAAATGGGACAACGACAACGGTTTGTAGGTCGATATTGTAAGTAACAACAATTGGTCAACCCCACCTGAATTTACCTGAATGCTTCTATGCCTTTAGTGACTAATTTTGTAAATATCCCTTAACATGATTATGCTATATATATATATATAGGGGTTTAATGTTTGTAAGTATAGATTTTTCTAATTCTTCAATTTTCTTTAGTGAGAGTTGTAACATCTGTGAATGAGAGTGTCCCATATGTGAATTCTATATCTTATATTTTTCTGTTCAAATTTAAATATTTTTATTGTAATTTTGTGTGAATTATTTATAAAACTAAAGTGCACATATAGCTTTACTTTACTTTACTTCCAAACCGAATAAAACATTAAAATAAAAAACTGAATAATCAACCCTTTCATTCATGGTGATTTCAAATAGTAACACTTACAACATTAGAGATATCTCTGAAAACATTAATTATAAATTGGAAAATGTTTTCCAGAAAACAAAAGTTAGCAAATACTTCTTAATGTTTTTAATACGAACACGAATTACGGTGAAATAGAAAATAATTTTGATATTAATTTTTTTACATCAATAAGTATATACGGTAAAAATACGCAGTAGTATAAAAATCCCCCATTGAAAATACTAGTGAGCAAGCATATTTTCTAATTGATGAAAACGCATCTAACATCATGACGTGGTTAATTCAAATGCTCCTTCTTTTAATAGAATATTCAGTGCATGACATTGATTTGAATTTGTAATGCATGCCTATTTTCATCCAAATAAGGCCAAAATTAAAAAAAGATATTAATGAGAAAGTTTATTTCTTCAAAGTTTTGTATGCTATGCTATGCTATATTTCTATAAATATAGTAAAAGAATGTCACATAATATATGAAAAACATTTTGTTATTGGTATGTAACTGAATTGCTCCAATTTTCATGCATTTATCATCTATGTCGTGATACGCCGATGTGTATTCATTGATCCATCATATCACCCTATACATAACTAATTTTTAAACATCATATTAAGTATTCATCTTAACTTCCTTCTTGACAAATAATTCAATACGATATCATTTGAAGTTGATACTTCAAAATTCAGTCACACCCTATTTCATGATGTTGTCCTATGGCAACAATAAAAATGTAACAAAAGATAGTTATGTCGAAGATTTTCATTGCCTAACATGTTCTTTTAGTCACGAATATCTGAATTACAAAATAAACTTTTTTTACTTGAAAATTCAGGAGTTATGAATTAAGAAGTAGCTCGAACCAATCTCAGCGCAAACTCAAATTCCAAACAAAACTTGTAAATTTGGCATACAAACAGATTTCCGGAAGGATTGTCGAAAGTAAATTGCATGCTAGTGTATCCTAGTAGCATGGTAGAATATTGCATTCCATATCTATCATCACATGGGGTCTATGGGCAAATGTCAGAACGATCCTTCTCTCGAAATCTGACAACAGAAGAATTCGATAACACGTACCTTTTCTGCATTTACTAAAGAAGGAAGAATCACATCCAAAAATGGTCCTGCAGTCCTCCCGAAGCCTTCATCACTGACAAGCGGATGTTGATACTGTTTTCCCAAACAACCCCATTTTGGCAGCTTTTGAATTGAGGGATAATTGGAGTCTTGGAAGGGAGAATAACTTGGGATCTGGTAAACGAATTCTAGACAAGTACTGTCCATATGGAGAAATCACAGCTATCCAATACAAATATTCAATCTTCTTAGACATATCAGAGCGCAGATGATGAAAACACTAGAAGACTTTCGGCACATTCAGTGATAAATTAAAGCTCCAATTAAATCCTCAGTTTAAAATGTATGTCAGAAGACCACAAGGACGAAAAACAAGATAAGATACACGACATTAAAAAGACTGTCAGAATTGGGAAATGAACTGGGGCAATTTTAAGCAGGATGGCAGTCAAAGTTTTTCCAATTTGATAGTAACCTCAATAATCAATATTATATTAACATATTTGACAGGAAAATTCACCTTGATTTAGTTCCTCATGACAATCCTCCAGTGCGCACTTCACGTGTAACAAACCAAATCTGGAGGAGTTTTTCATAAGCCTTCTTACAAATTGGCCTTTCCAAAGCTCAACCTCAATTTAGCTGAGCATATGTGGGCGCAAGTGAATATAGAAATCCAAAATCATCCAAACAACGTAAGCGAACTTTGGACTCTTGTGGAGTCAACAATTAAATAAGTTCGAAGAAATTTTAACAAAGATCTATATGAGCCACAACACCGTCGGTTTAATGCTGTCCTTCGATACTGAAGATACCAATTATTTAAGTCATCTTTTAGTACTCATAGTTCTATAAACAGATATTATGTTGCTTGTGACATTTCCATATTTGAAAAATGAATTCAATGATTTGGCTCCAACTTTTTTGTCGATGGGGAGTAATCTCATATATGGAACTAATACTGGAAAATTATCTAATAGAACACAAAACATTGAAATACTCAGTTGGTTAACGTGGATAAAGATTTTAGCCTAACGAGGCTTTATTTCAGTAAATGGGCTTTCTAATAGTTCAAGATATTATATTTGCTGCTAGGTTCCAAGCATTTTGGCCTGCACTGTATAGCAGAGGATATAAGCAAATGCACTTGAAAAAGGAAAGACAAACCCTTTGACAGAATAATAAAAAATGAGAAATCAATTGGAAATAAGCGTATGACTTATGAAGACAATGACAGAAAGGACAGAAAACAAGGAAAATCTACAAGAACATTTACATTTTACAATGGGTTGTCATTATTTCTGGTAGTTCATTTATGTAGGGATAGTGTATGAAATCAAAAGTTTCTCTTAGTAGGAGCATACATAGTCTTCAAATTTGGTAAAAGTGCAAAGAAATAATTGTTCTATCTCGCTTCATTGTTTTTGTGATATGTGAGTTCTAGTCAATACGTATCTTTTATTAGCTATGAAGTGCATGCAAATATATGCATATAAAATTAGAACCAATTACTTTTTTAAACAAACCTTCTGAGAGTAGATAGAGACTTTGATTTCTAGTTTAAACAATTTTTTGGTCATCCAGTAAAACTTGAAATAAAACAACTCTTTTTCATAAAATTTTGGTTTCCAAAGCAACGAACATGTTCTTAAAAAATCCAGCATTTTCGAAATAAGTTGACTGATCTATCACTATACATAAAAAATAACTTATATACAGTGGCGTGTTTAGGGGGGCAGGGGGGTCGACCACCCCCCCCTTTTGGGGCTAGCTGCGAACATTTAAGAAAAATGTTCTCTTCTCAAAATTAAAATCTGTTCACTTTAACTCAAGATGTTAGCAATCGATTTGCTTCTAAAAACAGACGATTACATTTTGTGTAAGCTTATTTTTGTTAAAAAAACTTTTTTTGCAAAAAATGGGGGTCAGCCTCTCTCCCCTCCCTCGTTTTAAAAATCCTAAACGCGCCACTGCTTATATATGCTTACTTTAACACTAGATTAGCGAGCACTCCTTGAGAATATATTTATATCCAATGTTCAAATGCGAAAATTATTGAATAGAAACAAAATTTCTACTAACAGCAAATTCAATATGATTATCAACATAATTGGAAGTATATACACCTGCTAGTGTTTATGCTAAATGAATAATGAAGCACACAAAAATGCTTATAGGTCATTTTGACCTATTGTAGCCTTTCTAGTGTTAAATGTCTTTTCTAGGGGAGTTACCCTCTTAAAGAATGCTATTTGAAATGGTTATAATGTAATAATCCGAACAAAATTGCTCATTCAATATAAATTAATTACTTATTAGTTCTTATATGGTTTAAATTTGAGATTGGATTTATTTAATACCTTGGATCAGTATATAACACGTTCTTTAAACAATTTAATCACATTTACAGTTTCCGGTAACAGGTTTAAATGTTGTTATTTTCACCGAGTATGTAGAGACCAATTTAAAATGAAGTGTTATTTCTATACTGACACAATTATGATTAGTTTGTGGGGATTTAATTGAAATAAACTGCGTGAATTAAATGTACACCTATTTCTTCTGGTAATCGATTTAAATTATCAAATTTGATAGTGCGCCGCGAAACATATAATTAAAGTACGCTTTATTGCCCAGTGACAACGCGGTGAATCACCACTGCAAATAGAGATTACGGCCAGATACGTATTTAATCCCACACGTATAGCAACGTAGTATGAACAAAGGGCAATAAATAGACAATTATTTAATAGCTGCAGAGTCACACGATATTTATACGTTTAGTTATAATCTACATACACACATGCAGTCTATGTTAATGCGGATTACAACTAAACAGATTGAAGAAATATAACTCAAAACTTTTTCAGGTCTTTCAAGTTTTGGGGCGTAACTATCACTAACTTTATTATACTTCAATATTAAGATGGAAAACTGTTATTTTAATACAACTAGAAATCTGACAAGTCCTAATAAACGTTCTTATTACCTAAAACTGGTTATTTTCTATTAAAATTATAAACCGTTTTTCAACAATATTCTTTTCATTGAAAATATTAGGCGCGATTTTTGATTTTTAAATCTATATTCGTTTGTAAATTATAATCGCTAAATATATTTTTAAAGAAACCAAGTATTTTCAATATTTAAGAGCGATGACATTTTTATTATAATATTATATTTAACACTGGAACAGCTTACACACCTTGAGAATATACTTATATTTGATGTCTTAAATGCGAAAATTATTTAACACAAACAAAATTTCTACTAACAGCAAATTCAACAAGATTATCAACATGTATTTTTAGAGTATATATACCTGCTAGTGTTTTTGTTGAATGAATAACCTAAGCAAAAAAAAAGGCTTATAGGTCATTTTGACCTATCTTCGCGTTTCTGGTGTTATTAGTGTGCAACGATTTTTGACAAAAACTTAAAGTGCACTTTGACTTATCACAGATCATGCAAAAATGATTCAAATTTTAAGTTCGAATAATTGTTCTAAAAATATTAAATTTTATATTTTCAAATTTTATTTAGTTGGCGTCATTATATTCATTATGCAAACTAATTTTCGTCAAGCTAATCCACTTAAAGATGAATTTCGTTTTCAATTTTACATTGATAAAAATGTAAAGAATAAAAGCGCTATTTAAAAAACTCCATTAAAAACAAAAAAATTACAATGCTAGGACCAGAGATGGATATGGGCCGGGTTTCGGCCGAATTTTAAAAAACTTACTATTCTGTAACAGTGCACACAAATACATTGAATTTTATTTAAGTTATAAAGTTGAAAAATAAGATTTACATTTTGGAGATTTTACATTAGTATCATATACTTTGCTAAATTTCAATTTAGAATCTTCAATTTCAGTGATTAAATATTATTAGAAGTATCTCTATCATACCAAGTTGACAAGCATTATGAAAAAGAGGCGAATTCGGGCAGGGCATAAAGTTTCTTGGGCCGGCTTGGGCCTAAATTTGCGGGTCATGTCCATCTCTGGCTAGGACTATAGAGTCCAAAAAAATTTAGTATACTAAATGCGATATTTTTTGAAGCATTAAAGACAATGAAGTCACTTTGACTTAAATGCAGGGGAATAATGAAGGATTGCATAAATTGACGATATATGCATTCATTATAAATTTAGCATACTATAGGCACTTTTGGAAAGGTCTGTTTGGGTTCATCACAGTACACAGTTCGCAAAAAATGCATTGCATCGCCTTAATAATAATATTGATTAATGTTACATAAAAAATGTTTTTCAATAAATACTCTTCTATTTATAGGCAATGGAAAGCATTTTATTTGGTGTCAAATTATGGGACATACAAGCGAGAATATTTTTCCTCAATGCTCAACGTTTTGTTTCGTAACAACAGGGTTGGCAAAAAAGTGTATTCTTTACAAAAAAAACGTTTTAAACGTTTGAAACAATGTTTTTTGCTTTTAGACAAAATCAGCTAAAAGTACGGAAATTTTGTTAAAAACCATTGAATTATGATAAACTTATCAACATTCATTTTTCGTTTCATGCACAGGCGCGGCTTTAGGAAGGAGGCACCCGGGGGCCAGTGCTCCATTTTTGAGGAATTCCCACTTTTTGAAAAGACATTGTTTTTATGCATTTCAAATATTTTTCATATTGATGTTTACAAGAATTCATCCCAAAATTAGCAATGCATACAATTTAGAGGTTTAAATTACTTGTAATTTATAAATTTTCTCAACACAAAAACAGGAACGTGCCCCTGTTTCAAAAATACTAGAGCCGCGCCTGTTCAAACATGTAAACAAAGCGCAAGTTTTGCTTTTTTTCGGTAGAATATCGGTTATAAAAGTACGAATGGACGAAACCCAAAGTGTGTTTTCCAAACTTTCCAATATAAATGTGAAAAAAAACATATAAAAAATTTGCAAAAATAGTTGTTTTAATCAGTGTTTAAAACATACCAACTCTGTGTAACAATCGTATTTGTTAATGTCAATCGGTGTACAAATATTATAAATCGAACATCATAGCAAATCGCTATCAAATGATCTCGGTTGAAATTAAAAACTTGGACCGGGTCTCGCAGAACTCTTTTGAATACCTCGTTAATTTCGGAACTCAGTCGTTATCGTTAAATCTAAATTAATGTGCAACACCCGGTATACCATGATCCTAAGGATATCGATCATGTATGGAATCGTATTAACTTAAATGTGAAATTCTTGCATACTAAAGAGCTGTATTTCGTAGAACATGAATGATGATTACACAAAACCAAACACTTTACTTAATCGCAGGCGCGGCTTTAAGATTTTTAAAACAGGGGGCACCATCCAATTTTGTTTCAAGAAAACTTAAACTAAAATGGAAATTTAAACAAAAATAACTCCAAGAGAAAACTTCATTGTAAAATGTAACCTCTAAATGTCCAAATTAATGCATTGCTCACCTTAAATTGTCGGATGAAACTTGCAAACATCAACATAAAAAATATTTGAGGAAGACACTTTTACAAAAAACTAAGAATCCCCAAAAAGGGGGGCACTGGCCCCCGGGTGCCTCCCCCCTAAAGCCGCGGCTGAGGAATTGTGTTTTTCTATCACTGTGAAGATTACA
>CABFPE010000156.1:604810-614831 GCA_900660155.1 Hofstenia miamia | reverse complement strand
CCCCCCTATAGCCGAGCCTGCTTAATTGTTAATTGCATGTAATGAATACATGCACAGTTTCTTATATAAAAATATGTGGTGAAATAATCGTAGCATTTCAGTAACAATTTAAATAATTTTAAGCGAAAATTAATTTCCTTCTCATGAGTGAAAACTTCTACGAAGCACGAATTCGACGGTAGTTGTTTGAATAATTTTATCAAACAGTGACAACAGCAGTTAACGTCGAGATTTATTAAAAGATCGAATACCAATATTGGTAAATAATTCAAAACGCGCTTCCCAGACAAAAGAAAAGCCAAATCAATAAACCGTCTTATAAATTTTTCACTAAATCTATTCAAATTCCCTCTGCAATGCACCCGCCGAGGCATTTTAGTCAATGTGATATTGGTAAAGGAAACACGGATTTAGCTCCAATGCATTTGGGTTGGGTATAATGAGCGAAATAATAATGCTGTAACAAACAGACTTATCGGTTCGGTTTGGAATTTTCGGTTTTTCGGTTCGAATATTTTGCTAAAATTCAGGTTTTCGGTTCGATTCGCTTTGAAGAAAAATTACGAATATTTATTTGGTTTTCAAATATTTTAAACTAAGAATATTTGACACAATATGGCTTGCCGATTCAGACACTGCTAGAGAGAATATCGGTGATTTTTTGGTTTTGGCTCGAATATTTCTTGAAATTCAGTTTTGCTGTTCGGTTTCAAAAATAATTTCGGTTAGAATATATTTCAGTTTTCGAAAATTCGGTTACCCGAAAATTCTGGTACCAACAAATAAACAATTTCAACATTCAACCATTCCGCCATTTTACTTCTCAGTAAAATACTCAATTACGCACTTAAATTTTCATCAATTAATTTCACTGCAACATGACCTACCTTTTAGCAGGTCATGCCGTGAATGTGATTTAAGAGATTTATAAAGGCAAACTATGCAAGTAGTGTCGGAAGGCATGAATATCTGAGCAATGATTCTTAATTTTGGCGAGCTTTGAAATGTAAAATCACTTACATAACTGAGTATTTCTACAACACTAAGGACAATTGTGCTGTTTGGAATTGGGGCGAATGCCAAATCGCTTTCCGAACGAAGATTGTCCTGCAAAATCTCGACATCTTCATCATCGCTGGGCATCTTTCTCTAAATAGCAGCTGTAGGTGAACATAGCTCATTTGTCAATATTGATTCTATTATAGGGTCACCACAATGCAGTGTGGTTTGTGAAAATAAATATTGATGTTCTATAAGTAAACAAATACGCATCAAGTCTAATCTGCTTGTTCATTTTGCAAAAATGATTAATGAGAAGTCGATGACACACCTACTGATATCTCAGAGTGGTAGATCACAAAACACTGCCCGCATTAAGCTGAATGAATTTGGTCTTTTTCTTATAACTCTACATGCAATCATAGAACTACATGCAAAACTAAATGTAAACAAATACTGACTTTTTTTTAACTTTTTGTAAATTTTTGAAGATCCTATAAAAAATTATTAAACGCTTATAGCTCACTGATAGACCTCTGACCTTGCGCACGGTTCGCCTCAATGGGTTTGGGATATCTTTTCACATATCAAGAAACACTCAAAATTCTGTGTTGCTTGCATGGACTCAACATCTTATAAATATGGAGAGAATTGAAATCTTTTTCAAAAATTCGAAATTTTCAACTACTTCAGCCACAGGAATACGCTTTAATACAAATATTCAACATTGTATTGAAGCATTTTCCCCTCTAGACCTGTGCATGCCTTACGATCTTCAATATGCTAGTAGGCTTGGAGAAAATTCTATGTAAATGTGAAAAACGGTTTGTCGTTTTTATTGGATGCCAGCCTGTTTAAGGTTAAATGGCGAACGTATTAAAACAGTAAAACTTATAGAGAGAGTCATGTTATTAAATATTTGAAATGCAATTCTATATTGTGGTTACAGAACACGATTTTCACTTTAAGATATTTTTGGGAATTGTGGAACTAAAGCAAAAAAAATAGTCTCATAAATTGTGAAAAAAACAAGAAAACTCAGTTTATTTATCTTAACAAGTAGTCAGCAATAGAATTATCACCCAAAGCTTAAATTTGATCCAAAACACGAATTTCACGTGATTTAGAATTATTGACCATAAATTAGGTCTCCAATCTCAATATTTGCTGATAATCATCACGAATTCTATGTTTTTGCACGATGCTTTAATCATATTCGGCCTGGGGAGAATTTTTGCCCCACAAGTCAGAGATTTCTTAGCAAAACTTGGTGAATGTTCCTAACTTTTATTGAGGATTATAACCCTTTAATAAAATTTTCTATACATCTGCTTATTTTCAACTGCTAAAACAAATTTTTAAATTTGATGAGTTCAATAAAAATAATGATGACAACAAATTTCTGCACATTTCAAATTGATGTCACTGATATGAAGAAAATTTGTGCAAAATTTCACTTTAATATCATTATCTAATAGATAGGGCGGAGGAAATTCTCCCTCCGTCGCCCAAAAAGCCCAGGTTGAATAGAGTTAAGATAGTTTTCCTCAAACTCAAATAATCACATTAGTTACAGTGGTCACGCGATAGTTAGGATTTGGAGTGAAAAACTGAAAGTGAAATTATGCTTTATATTAATTAATTATAATGAAATTAATGTAATAATGGGGAATAATGGTAAAAATTAGTAAAAAAGTAGAATCTATGACTGGCAACAGGAATCAATTAGCTTCTTAATTTTTAATGGAATTAATATTTCAACTATGCCAATATTTGGTGATAAGGTAGTGTACTAACCCTAAAGGAATTTAGCATTTATAATATGCGTATTTTATAGAGGAACAGTAATGTTATGATGTAAATGGTATATATTTGTAAAAGTGGTGTTAATTTTTTGAAATTCTCTTTCATTGATGAACCTACTAAGGAGTCACAATGACACATTTCAATAAAAAAATAAAAAAAATGGATGAATAGCATCCATTTTAACATTGAACATGAAATTCAGCTACTGCTTGACCAGGCCCTTTTGTTACTGCGCGGTATAGTAAAGCTCCGGTTTCCGAGGAACACCTACTCACATGGGTCTTCACGTGTCAGTTAAAAACTATTATGTAGAAAACTCTTTTTAAAATTAACACCGTAAAGTGCCAGCGCCATCCTGAATAGCAAAAGAGAAATACTCCGAAAAAATGCATGAATTGAGGAACTAGACGATTTTCAAATTAATTTATTTATAAAGAATTTGAAAAGCCGAGCTGGCCACAAATCTGAAATAATTAGAAACCAGTGCGAGATTTTCACGAAATCGAATAATTTACATTAAATTCTCTTTCGTTCCAGAAATTGAGTGGATGTGTGAAATTGACTGGTTCAGAGTTGTAAAAGGGCAAAGGTATGTTGACCAAATCCAAAACTCAACTAATGAATTTTACCCAACCCAACTCAAAACCTATTCAGTTTTCAGAGCTGCAATTGGGCAGATTTTTTAATCCGAAGCCCAGTCTGTCCCATTTCAAAATACAAACAATTCGACCCAAGATCGGTCCCTATACTTTTCTTTTAAGCCACTAATCTATTTCAATTATGTTACAATTGCATTATGTTAAGCTTAATTCGACAAACATATCATATGTCACATTTCATGAGATCTTCCTAGCGCGATCCCCAAGCAATTTAGTAATGTAAGCGTTTAAATATTGACACAACTAATATAACTATTCGTATTATTATACTACCAGGAGTGTTCTCTGGATGTAACTACCCTTTTTATCACTTGGAGAAAATATCAGATTTAGTATATTCATTTACCAAAATCTCGGAAGCAGGTGTACTTTGCAGCCAAAAACACTTTTACAAAATGAATGCGTTATTACCCAACAAAATCAAGGTTGATAAATTTAAGAGATTGCTTTTTACATTTTGTAAATTTTAACGATTCAACTTAAGTTTTTTTATCAATGATTACCAATTAATACATTGGGTCCAAGACCAGGACAATTCCAACTCTGCGTGACCCAACTCAAAGTTGCATCACAATGTGAGAAAATTTGACCCATCTACCAATTCTTTGCTTTTTGAACATTATGTATGAGCACGTTTGAAAGGAAAAAAACATAGATAAACATAGATAAATAGTAGAGAAAAGCACTGTTGATAGTACGAAAATTAAATCAAAGCTGAATAATTTAAAAAAGCCAAATATTTGACGTTGAGATGAAATGTCTATATTAAAATAAAAAGCGTTCAAATTCAACAATAGAGAGCTAATTGCGTATTTAACAGAGCAGATAAGTGAAATGAGATTATTGATCGAAGCCTGGATGCTAAACGTAATGTTGCACAATAGCAGTAAGCCGGAACAGACATGCTGTAAAACAAGCGGGGAAATAGCGCAATGGGAATTGGTTTGAAGCGAGATAATTAGTGGACAAATGTTGAACTAAGCGCTGTGATTGGAATTAGAGTGCATTGAGCAATTTTCATTTCAAACATTTCAACGTGCAAGTTAGGCTAGACTATTAGGTTGAATCAACATGCTAAATAAATATTAGATTAGGTATTACATATATAGCAAAATTCACACACATTTTCACTCTAAGTTTTTGTTATACGATAACCAAACGCTGTAGTTCTAAATAATTAACAAGGGAGACTGGCTTTAAGGTAGAGTACTGCATTTGTATGTAACAGACTTGTCAATGAGCCGACATTTCCAAGCTCGGCTCGTTTAAATTTTGTGTAAGTTCGGCTTGGCTCGCCACATAAAATCTTTGAATGAGGCTCGCTTTGGCTCGGTATTTTTTTAAAAATATTGTGCTCAAACAATTTTTTACATAGCTTTTCCTATTATTGAATAAACATTTCTTAAATATGACTATAGGAAAGGCATACTGACTGCAAAAAATAAGAAAAATCTCCATAATCAAATTAACAAGCAGAACTAAAAACTTGCTTTGCCTAAAATACGCTCGTTTCGGGCTCGTTGTATGTCAAACACTGAGCTCAAACTCGTCTCGGCTCGGTTCATTAAAAGCTCGGCTCGTTGACAAGTCGGGTATGTAATTCTTTGACCAAATTAATTTCAACAAATAAAGTCCAACACCCCCAAACCGGGGACTGAGCCAAGGATGGTCTAAATTAATGCCAAATGCCAAAAATTCAATTGATTGTAATAATATTTTAGAAATCAAATTGAAACGATTTGTAACACAACACTGAATAAATAAAACTATTGTCAAAATAATTTGAGATTTACATTACGATGCCGAACATGACAAAGACATTGAATTAATTTCCTGTTGTGGTGACTATTTTGTTACCATGAGACTAAGAATGATGTACATGAATGAGTCATGACACTTAACTTAACATCCTTCAAATTTCAAATATATTAGTGTGAACCTCTTTGAAAAACAGGGTGCACCAGCTCCCGTTTTAGGGCATATTCATTACGAACAATATATTCACAAAGACGAATATTGATTTTTTTAAATTTGTTTAAATTTCCATAAATTTTTATACATGTTTTTGTAAAGTTAAAGCTTTGTGGAACAGAAATCACCTAATAAAAATAGTTTTTCAAGAAATTCTTTGCAGCTTGAGCTGTTTTACAAACACCTGGCTCGACTTCAACCCTGCTTACGTGTCAAATTTAGCTCCAATCTAGCTCCAGCATTGGCTCCGAAGCACTGCTTAAATCAGTCCTTAAGAAACGTTTAAAAGCTTAAAAACGGAGAAACATTATGTACTTATATCACTGTTTGTTGTATCTCTTCAAACAAATACGCTTAGAAACAATTACCCCATTTGGAATTTTTTGGATGTGCCCAACTTGTCCAACACATTTACGCTCCACAATTCACTTTGAAACAAAACATGTTTGTATTTGTAGCTGCATGCTAAATCTAGAGTTCAATAAATATAAATAAAAAACTTGTTTTTTTCATAGAATACACTTAAAAATTCTACCCAACCTGCTGAAAAAGATTATAGATACAAAATCTATGTATATTTCGATACGTTGTACATTGGGAAAACATAATAAAGACATTTGTATAAAACCTATCAAAAATATGTTGTTATTCACAACAGCGCAGTTGGATTGTCACAAAAAATATGAAATTAACTGAATATCTCGAAATTTCAAAAACAAATTTGTTTCAGTTTTGAATTTCGTATTAAATTCAGATTCAGTTGAACACACTAATTATATGCTATGTTAACCTAGACTCATTATAATTAGTTAGTACTGTGCGGGCGAGGATTTTCTATCCAGCTTATCCAGCCGCTCATCTATGCTTTGTACCTTACCCGCAAAAAGCTTTGCCCATATCCGGCCGCTAACCGCCAAATTAAATGACTCGTGGAAATTTCTAGAAAAAATGTCAAAATATCAAGTAAAGAAAACAAACTGCTTCTTATTACAAAAGTCAAAATTTGCTTAGACTTAAAAGCACGAATTATGCAATCATTTAGTATGGTTGAAATATTTAGTTAGGTCAAAATTTCATTCTTAGGTCAAAATCAATTATATAATTTGTAAATTTCTATATATTTTTGTGGGAAACCTTTTCAAAATTTGAATTCAAGATGAACTAGATGTTTTAATAATGCTCCGCAAACTTGTTGAAAACTTTAAACATATTTTGTCATTTGTAAACAATACATACTCAGTTTGAAGTCGTATAATTTTAATTAATAGGTCAAAATAATGTGAACATTTCTTAGTTTTTCGGTTAATTTTAGCGGTTAAAATTTTTAGGTCAAAAAAATAATCGCCCTACTTATTAACCATACCTCAATGAGATGTTTGGGTAAAAAGTACAGACCTGAGCAACTACAATTCTTTTATCCCTCTCGTATTGGTTGCATTTCGAGTTCAATTTTTCAGACTGCATCCCGAGCTAATGACATGAGAGATTTAGTTCTACTCCTGGCTCGCGTACTGAGATTGAAATGTGGTCTCGGTTGGAATTGAAGAATTCGTTCAGTCATCCCTTACTGATATTGTATCTTTGGTCTCACACCACAAGACTTCAGTAACACTGTTGTCAGCCTACAGTGTTAAATTGCGGGTTCTATATGATACGGGCCATGGAAATCTCTACACAAGCATTTATAGCCGGTCGATGAAATTAAACCTTTAAATTGAAGTCAAAAGTGAAGATCAAATTAATAAATGGAATTCAATAGTTGATGAAAACAATGTTTTTCAGGCATAAATTTACTACTGCTTCATCTCAAAATTTTGAATATTCTTGAAGGAAGAAAATAATAATATTTGAAATAATCGATAAATTTTATTAAAAAACCTTATTTGTTTTAGTTAATGCATACACATTTCGTGTAGTAGCTTTGTAAAGTTTTATTTGCGGCAATATTGCATTCTGACGATGGCCCATAAGTGGTTGAAATGCATCAATAAGTGCTCTCAACTCAAAATGAATTTATATAGCATAACTCATTTATATATTTATCCAGATACGTTATGTACCTTCACAATTTTCAGAAATACGCTATGTAATTTCAACATTTTTTCACAAAGGAATTCATATTTTATAAAAATAGGTAATGATGTATTAAACCATTCTAATTTTTTTTGTTTTTTGCATTTTTCGGAATTAATTATTATTAAATTTCAATATTTCACATTGACCTATTTATAATTCAATTTGGGCAATTCTTAGTGAATTTATATATATATATATATACATATATATACTTTAAGTTTACAAACTTCAGCTACATTGTTGAGTAATTATAGAGCTAGACTTAAGCTGACATTTTCAAAAAATGTATCTTTGTTTAAAAAAAGTATATACATGTATATATCATGTTCACTCGCAATGATAAGTGTAGAAATTAAAGGGTTTGACTTTTCACTTTCTACCAATACATCAATCATGAAAATGTCAGCATACTCATGTAACCAAAGTAATTATATAAAACTAAATGAAAAAACCCAAATATATGTGTATATAGCAGAGTACCAGTATAATGACGAATACTGGGGTGTAAATATTAAATTGGAATTAATGATACAAAGACTATACGAATCAGGATGGGTTGACGATTTAGCCTTCGTAGAAGAAATTAGATATTTTAATACTACTCAATTATTACCAATGTTCAAAAATTCATTGTTAATAAACTATATCTAAATTATAATAAATTTGAATTACAATGCAATCAAACTTTTACAAAAAGAATTACCTATNCATTAGGACACATGGATAACGCAAAACATTACACTGAAAAAATTCTATTATTATGCAAAGAATATAAATATATCTATTGGGGACAAAAACGATGAATACGTTACAAATTGTGAAAATATGGGAAATCCAATGAGATACGCCAAAAATGGTTCGAAGTGTGTATTCCTAAGAAGAAATCCAATAGAAGAATGTAAAATATACAAGGATCCTCATTCCCTCTACGTATGAAATGCCTCAACAAAAAAAATTATTATGATCCGCATAACGAATTAGCTATTTCTTTAAAAAACTCATATTCAGAGATTACTCTTCAAAACAATGATATCTGGTATAATAATATCTACCAAAATGAAGCATTCCAAAACAATTTTCAGTAATAGAATATAATGCTATAACAGATCAGCAACTTGCTTTCAATATCACACATTCTATTAACGGAATATATAAAATAATTGCATATGCGGAATGCATTTACCTATTGAATATGTTATGACTAAATTTAAACTCTTATTTAGACCAAATCAGACTATCCATAGATGGTCACCGTCCAATTTTATCATCAAAAGTATTACACCGCTATGCAATTTATTAGACGAACAAACGAACTACCTGTTTTCGACAATAAAACAAAACAAATTAAGTTCCTTGATTTGAATTCTCACTTTGTTTATGAGAACTATACTATACGACCATTGTCTTTTCCTAACCTTATCATAAATGTAAATAACTCTTATCAATATGACCATCGCCATGGCATATATCTACTGGGCGATATAAAGGACCTTTACTCTTCATCTACACAAAAGAGAGTTTTTTTCCCAGTTACTTTAGGCTTCAGATATTGGCTATTGACAAGGACAAAGAAGTTCTTACATTCAGAAAAGAATTACTTCAGAAGATATGATGAAAAATAAATACATGGTCAACCTTTAATGATACTATAAACCTATCTATTTGGAATCTCATAGAAAAATCCTTTTTAAAGGCTTGGAATAATACTTTGCATTTGATAAATAAACCCATTATGAAGTTCATTGCAATTTTACATGTTTATATTATTATATTCGTTGATGTTTGGGTGACTTACCAAACTATGAACTTCTTTTTTAAATAATTAATCGTTCCTCTTTCGAAACTTATACTTGTAAATAATATTAAAATGTTTCGAAAAAATGTAAATGAATTAGAGAACGATTCTGTTGTGATGCCTTCTTCTTCCGCTGCAATCGTGAATCTATATCCTCCATTACAAAAATCCCATAATACTAGTGCCATTGAATGTAAACATTTATTTTGATTTTTGTTTTATTGAGGGGGCTAACTTTTTGTGCAGCAATGCCTTATTTAGTCTGTATTTGGATAGTCCATAGGCTATGTAAATATAGGTACTATATAACATTGCTTCTAAATCAATTACGTACTTTAGTTTTTAAATAAAACTTATAACTATTCCGTAACAGTGTACGCAAATGTATTGAATTTGATACAAGTTATTATTATAAAGTTGAGAAATTAAATTTCCTTATTGGAAATTTTACATTAGTATCAAATACTTTTCTAAATCTCAATTTAGAATCTTTAATTTCAGTGTTTTGATTTTATTAGAAGCATCTAACATACCAAATTTTGCAGAAGCAAACAGACAAATTAATGAAATTTTTTTTACAAGTATTATTCGAAATGGGCCTAAAATGGAACAAGTTGGAATAAATTTAAATGGGTCGGGCTTAAATTTTCTTTTCTTCTTTTCCATCTCTGTACATTAGTTGCTGCAAAACTTATTGTAATATTGCAATATATAT
>CABFPE010000156.1:583861-598316 GCA_900660155.1 Hofstenia miamia | reverse complement strand
AAGTATAAAAATAGAAGAAACTTTTGCATTTTGCACGTCAGTGTTAATAAAATTAAAAACAAAAAAACAATGTTGAGCTGCATTGTCCCATTTGAAGTTTATCATATTAGGATACAATATTTCTGACTGAAAAAACTTTATGAATTCAACATATAGAGTGAAAAAGTCATGCAAAAATAATTATCTATGATGGTAAGTGCTTTTTTTACTGGCAAAATACTTTCCTTACACGTTTAGTGCTTATAAATGAATAATGTACATCTTTCATTAACGAAAGATGAACATCTACACTTCATTGCATTGCTTTCCGCATATCGAAACATTTCCAAGACTTTTTCAATGTTTATATATTGAATTACAGTAAAATAATTTTGCCATTAATTTTTGCACTCACAATACAGCAATATTTTACAGTTAACACTAGAAATACCATTACTCCTTGACATTCATTTTACATGTAGCATTTCAATTAAAAAATTATATAAAAGAATGAAAAAAATTTTACTTATGGAACTTCAAAGAGATTATCGATATTTTTGGAGGTGTATATACCTGCTGTTTTTTTTTTAATGAATGCATTTTAATTTGAGTCAATTTTGACTCACTTGGTACTTCTAGTGTTAAAAAATACTCCATTCAATCTAAAAACACTAAATGAATTTAGCACACTCTTGACAACGTTGTAAATAGCAATGGTTGATATTTTGCAATCATTTAATTAATAGTTGCTTAGAGTTGCTTTTTGAATATTAAACAATGTAAATATAAAATGGTTTGGGTGACTGAAAGTTTTAAATAAGAGTGGAATAATTAAGCGAGAGAAAACCAAAAATAGCTTCTGATTATTCTCTGAAATGAGTCATAAGTGAACGATAAGAACACTTTCAACGAATTGTCCAATTAAATAAACCAGTGCAATGAAAAGGCGGAATGAACCGGGAGCATGAAGTTATTAAATCGTGTTATACAATAGCATAAGGACACTATTTCACTCAGTTGTAATTGCCACGACACATTCTTACATAAAAGTTATTTTGTAAATGTTACAAAGGACGTCATATCATATTTTGAATACAATAGACAAAGTCAACGTCATTACGTCACAAAATGACGTAATTGTAACAAAAATTCGCTTTTATGTTACAGTAAGATTGTAAAACTAGGAAATTCGAAATATCCCTAAATTTTCACCATTCACTAGCGCTTGGCGGTTTCCAAAAAATGAGATCGGTTTTGGATTCTTAGCTAAATGTTATCTGTATTAGTAAAAAAGCTATTCAAGCAAAAAATAAATTTTAATTAACTGGAAAAACAAAATTACGCTTCAGTTTGATAGGTAATTTAGCAATGCTTCAAGAAGACTGCACTGTTTCTTCGAAATAACTATATAGAAGAGTTTCTGTTGAAAACCGAAAACTCGGTTTTTATTTTTTCCTTGGTTCGCTTTCTGTTTTTTCGATATAGCGACGGCCCCTACCTGGAAAAATCGTAATCCTAGACCTAACTCTAACTACGGTGTTCTGCATTATTCAATTTATTATTTAGATAAACTTAAATTAGAATTTATCATTTTTATTCAATATTATGGCGAATGGGAAATTCAAAAAAATTGAAATAAGTAGGCTTTATTCTTATTATATTGGAATTATCTTATAATTGCAGAGTCATTTTATTAATCACTTTTATTTGCGCATTTCTCAGGTATATGCAGCTTTGTGTTAAAAATATGCATCTAAAATATGCAACTAAAATATGGCACAAAAATTCGAAATATATCATTTAAATATGCATCTATGCATATATACTAAGCCTGGTCATTAATGTGAAAATTTTGGACAAAATTTGTTTTAATCCAATTGTGAATTATTCTGACGCTTTTTGGTAAAAGAATTGAATCGATACCAATATTAGAATTTGGTACGCTGCACTAAGATAAACAATCCTAAGTTTGAAAACTACAATTAAATGAATTTTAAAGCAAAATATGCATATTGAGAAATAATTTGAAATATTTCTATAATTCCGGCTTTTCATTCGAGTTTTGCAGTACCATTCAGTCCCAATTTATTTACTGGGATTAAGAAACTGGGAGCACTAGTTTCAAATATTACTTATGATATTTGCCAGTTTTGGTTAAAATAGAAGCTATGCTGCGCGACCGATATGCACCATGGGAATAAAAATTGTAACGAAACTGGGATGGAACAAGGACCTACTAACTTGCAAGTATAAAAATAGAAGAAACTTTTGCATTTTGCACGTCAGTGTTAATAAAATTAAAAACAAAAAAACAATGTTGAGCTGCATTGTCCCATTTGAAGTTTATCATATTAGGATACAATATTTCTGACTGAAAAAACTTTATGAATTCAACATATAGAGTGAAAAAGTCATGCAAAAATTGTCATCTGACATGAATTTTATCTCTTAATCAAAATGATAAATTGCAGCTGGCGAGTCTCTGGAGCAAAAACGTCTAAATCAACTCTTACTACTAATTGAAACTATTAAACAAATTTAAAATTATTAACAAAACTTACATTACAAGAGCTTATTGTATTTGAATATTTACACAATCAATATATTTAATCGTAGATACTCGAAAATGAGAAATGGTCGATACCATAGCGAAACATGCAGCACATATCTGTTTGAGAATAGTACGCAATTTAGAGGCTAGAACTAGATTATTTGTAAAATATGTAGTTACTTTGAGTGTGCAAGAAATTATGAAGTTTAACATTTGATAATAAATGTTTTACAGAATTTTAGCTAAATGGAAGAATATATTATATTCATATTCATGTATAGTGCTATTTTTAGGAAGAGAATAATACATTATCTGTTGAGAAGTTATTGGCACTTAGGATTTTTCATTTGATAAATCATAAATTCCAGTATTAGAACCATATAACTAAAAGCGGGAATATTCTAAAATATATTGAAATTTGTGGATTGAAACATCTGAGATGTACATTGTCATTAACGGTTTTAAAATTCATTGCGAGTGAAAACGCCAAATTCACATTCTTTAAAAGGTCATCACAAATGAATGTTCCTGCCTGTTATTATATTCAGCTGTAACTCACATAAATATTTGAGACTGAACATAAAGATATTGAAATACAGTAGTAAATTGAGATTTATTTAAGATCCTTGAACAAAAACTGATAGCAACACCAGTGTTGTGCCCATTCAAGCAGATCTTCAACAAATTGAAACAACTTGAGAATGTAGAAATATCAATGGATGGATTGATGATGATTCAATAAAGAGAAGAAAATAATAGTCCATAAAAGTCCAACTTAACCATATTTGTTAAGTAATAGGTTAATGTATGCAAATAATATATGCTGTAGTATTATAATCTTACCTGATTAACAATCTATGGTTTAATAATGATTGTAAACAAAATAAACTGAAATTATTTACTCTTAGTCGAATTGAATAATTTATTCATAAAGTAAATATATTCCATCTTTGAGAGTCTACAACACTAATTAATGAAATTTGATTCATATCATATTAAAATGGAATCACGCGATAATTGTCTTGTGTTGTTTGTTCAATAGCACTTAATAACTACTCGAGAAATTTATTCATTTCCACTTTATTCAGTGCCAAAGTTCTTACTATTGACTACATATGTGCACCAGGCTGCCAGCAAGTACGTAAAACTGCAAAGATATGAATAAAAGTTTATGGAAATCAACATGAAGGTCGATTTAAAGACAGTGGCGTACATCAGGGGGAGACATGGTGGAATGTCTCTCCGTCAGGTTTTCACATTTGATTTTGACTGGTTCAATAAAAAAATTTTGGGTAAAAAATTTGAAAAATTTAAAAACTAAGATCGCGAAATGCATTTTTAGTGTCTATTTATTTAATATTTTCAGAACAAGGCTTTCCAAATTGTTTTCCACAATTCTAATTGGAAATACTAATGTACAAATCTGTGTATAATCACTGCACCTGAAGGTTTGTGAGATACGTAAGCAATAAAGAAATATACATTTTATTATTCGCAAAATTCTTTTGAGCAAAAGGGCTCTTCCTTGAAGAACCAATATATTAAGTTTGAACCCCGCGAATTACAAAATTATAGGTTTTCAATATTGTAAATATTCGTTACAAACCGACTTGTTCCATGACACTGAAGCGCGAATAAAAAGTAAATCTTTCAATATTCAAAAAGGCAGAACAAAATAAGATGTTTCTTTATTTAAATTCTCATTACACGGGGCATTAAAAGGCATTTAAAATGTGCAAAGTGGTGATATTTAACCACTAAGGCTTTCTAGCGTTAAAGTAAACTTCAATCAATTTGAGAGAACGCATTAGACTCAAAATGCTCATGGCCGGCTAAATAAACTGCACAAAATTTTGAATATAAAAATATGAAAAAACATACATGTTGGGAAGCTGGTTAAAGCAATGATGAGAACTAGATCCAGAATATATGTTGAAAACAATAAAACAGCCATTTTGATTTTTCTCTAAAAAATTACTATAATTAGCATTAACTAATAACTATATATAAGCATCAAGCAACAATTCAAATTAAGGTAATAAAGTTTAAGGTTTAACTAAGAATTACATGGAATAATTTGCATGCTAATCAATTTCAACAGCTGTTTACGTTTCCATCAAAGCCAAACTTTTATATCTATTTCTTATAACAAAATATCAATATTAAATTAAGAATTCCATGAATATATTATTAAAAGGCGTATGAAATTTTATTCAATCTACAAAATCATTGTGAGTTTGTTTTATGCTACAATATCTAATGGGTTTAAGAGCTATAACAAAATTGAAATTATTCTTTCACCTAGGTTACAATTTTGAAATCTTTCATTCAAATGGATTCATCATTCTGACATATGATTACAAATCTTTGAACTTTGATGAATTCAAAATGTTTTGGGGAAAGGAACCAATCGAAAACTTTTTTCAACGCATTAAACAAGAAGAAAAGTTGGTATGGTAGTAGGTACTAAGTGAATCAATTCGAGTAATCGTGCCGCTGCATTAGAAATTTCGAATGATTTTATCCAATCAACATAATTGAAATAACATTCTCAAATTCTAACTCAATTTTTGTACGTTTATTTAAAGAAATCCATATAAATTGACTTGCCTCTGCTAACAAACGAAAATGAGTGTGTAAAAATCTATCAACTCAAATTACTGGGAAGGCAAAAATTTATTAGATAAAAATCCTTTTTATCGAAAGACTCAAAATTCTCGTCAATTGTTTTTTTACAGCTGTTCGCATCTACCTAATTACATAAAGCTTGTGAAGTACATGCACATTCCTTGCTCTCCCGCAATCAATTTAGGCAACTCATAAACCCCATTCATTCAATAGCAGAAAGAACGCTATCTCCGTACGGGTCGCTACATTTAAATGACCGCTAAAAATAATAATAATTAATGACTTTATTTAGCCGCTGAAGGCATACAATACAAAAAAATAAAAGCCAAGTTTTACGGCAGCGAGGACAGCCACAGGAGATGAAATAGTAGCAGATGGAAGAGTAGGCGACGTTGGCGAAGAGCTCAGCAGAGGAAAGACATCAAAGATTTCTTGAAGCTAGGTGACAGGGAGAAGAAATCAATCACTGTTGGGGGGTTGAGAGTCAAAATGTAATTAGCACCAATACAAGCACAGAAGGGAGAGATCCATTTGAAGGCACGCTCTATGGAAACGTTCCATAGAGTGGAAGAAGGAACGGGAAGGCCACCAACATGGAGATGCGTAGAAAAGAATGGCGCGAGGAATTGACTTGAACAAAGAGAGTTTCACGGCAGCCGTGAAATTAAAGGGAACATTGCGGAAGAGGGCAAAGANCAGGAAAGAGAGAGATAGGATCAGAAAAATTCGAGAAGAAATAGGAATTGAAGAGATCAGCTTTTTCCAGATCCGAGTGAGCAGAAATATGGTTCCAATTCAAGCTGGGGAGGTCAGGTTTCGAGTGCAGGGATCGCAAGCAAACATAAGAGTCTTGAAGAGATGCAGATGAGAAGCTTGACAACAGAGAGATTTTGTCGAGTTTCATGAAGTTGATGACGTCTTCGGGGAGAGAAGGGAGTTTCGACGAATCGGAAGAACTGTAACGGCGTTTGAAAGATTCGAGTTTATTTAAAGAGTGTACAGTAAGGGATGAGAAATAGAAAGGGAGAGAAGTACGCATTTTCCAACGACGAGGAACAAAGGATGAAATAACTTGGTGAAGGAAGGTGTACCAGTCATCAGCAGAGAAGGAGTCATTAAAAACGAGGAATGAAGAAGAGAGAGCAGCATTTAGAGATACAAAGTCACTGTTAGATCGAGCTTTCCATCATTAATAAATTTGTATATAAAATACGTTTCAAATAGCCTTCTCGAAACCAAGACAACCCGGCAGTATGTAGCTTGGAAAACACGCCTACTTATCATAATTGACTAAATAATTGATGTTGAGATAGTAAAAAAATCTATTAACACAAAAAATAAAAAATGTACTTTTTTGAATCTTATCAACGGTCTTTTACAGAAAAAGTTGACTAAAAATTTATTATTTGTAGTACTTTTCAACTCTATAAATGTGACAGAAACTTTCAGAATTGTTATACTTCTGAGCTAAATTCCTTCTATCCATAATGAGTTCCCAGAACCATAATATATTAATCAAACATCTTTATATTATAGTATAAATGTACTCAATATTTAATATTGTTTATAATCATAAAAATCTGCTTGAAAAATCGAAATATACAATTAAAGCTAATGGAAATCGGTTTTATGTGCAATGCAATTGAAGTGCAAATTAGTTGTGTTAAGGCCTAACAGGATAAAATATAAAAAGACATTCATATGTATTCCATATGCAGACATGCTTAAGAATGTATTTTAAAAGGTGATTTGAATGAGAAGACAGTGGCATAGCGTTTCCAACAAAAAAGAACCTAAACGCAATCATTTCGCAAAAATGTGTTGAAGTATAGCATACAATTTGAAGCGTAAGAAATTTTTGATTTAGTAAATACATTTTACTAGCCGATATTAATTTGGGGTGGTCAATTTTATGGGTGAAGCAAATTTAGCATTGGATTTCCTGGATCCAAGCAAAAAATTCTAACACAAGCGAAAAATTTCCTGCATTATTGTCACATCCATATTTGATACTAATTTCTCTTATAACGAACATTTGGTATTCCAATGTATAGCCAAATATTTCTTGCATAACAATCGCACCCTTATCTTGTAAATGTTGCACAATTAAATCAGTTTCATGATGAATATAATTGCACCCATCCGTCGTTCTGCATTGTAAGAGTAGGAAATTCAGATACAGTTACATGAATTATATTTCTTATTACTTAGGCTGCCCGTAAACAATTTCAAGCGATAATGTCTGATTATCCCACTACTTAATAAGTTGAATTGATTACGAGTGACCAATTACCCACTATTGAATGATAATGTTCTATCACTTCATTAATGTTAACAAGCAATGTTCTACTCTGAAATCTTATCTGCAGCAAAAGCACCCCTTTTTAGATGGACCTGTACCAGGAAATTCCAAGCTGCAAAATCTTAGTAAATATTATTCTTCAAAATCGTCTGGGGATCAATTTCCTACTGATCCAAAGTAGAAAGTACAATTGGGAATTGTTCTTCCAATCATGCATGATGCGACACCATTTGAAATATTATCGTTTATGTGATATTACAGCATTATAATAATAATAATTATAATGAACGACTTTATTTAGCCGCTGAAGGCATACACTACAAAAAATAAAAACAAGTCAAGCTTTACGGCAGCGAGGACAGTCACAGGAGATGAAATAGGAGGAAATGGAAGAGTAGGCGAAGTTGGAGAATGGCTCAGCAAAGAGGAAAGACATCAGAGATTTCTTGAAGCTCGGTGGCGGGGATAAGAAATCAATCGCTGTTGGAGGGTTGAGAGTCAAGATGTAGATAGCAGCAGTACAAGCACGATTGAAAAACGAGTGAAGGATGCGATGTTTCTTGAGACGACGAATGGAGAAAGTGACAACATCATCAGAGCGCGTTGAGCGGGAATTAGAGAATTTAATGAAATCAAAAGTATCAAGATCCAATTTGCGAATAAGCAGTCGATTGAACAAGAGGATATCACAGGCATGAACATGGAGTGACAGTGGGAGAGTTGAGAATTTCAGCAGAGCGTCATTATAGGTCAAAGGGGAATCCATTTGAATGCGCGTTTCTGGAAACGTTCCATGGAGTGGAAGAAAGCACGAGAAGGCCACCAACAGGGAGACGCATGGAGAAGAATTGCATGAGGAATGGACTTGAACAAAGAGAGTTTCACAGCGGACGGGATATTAAAAGGAACATTACGGAATAGGGCAAATAGCGAGGAATTAGCTTTGCGGAGGCACAAAGACACATGTCCAGTCCAATTTAAGTTTGCAGCAAGTTGAACTCCAAGATGAGTGTGATGAGGAGCAAAGTTCACAGGTAGAGGCAAATCAGAAGGGGAAGCCACAGAAAAGGAAATACCACATGTCTTGGTAGCGCTAAAATCAAGATGGTTGACAAAGGACTATGTAGCCCAATGCTCAAGATCAGAAGAAATGTTAGAAGCAAAAGACCAGCGAAAATCAAAAATCGCAGTGTCGTCGACATACAACAGGCAAGGCGAGTTGAGAACAGAATGAGGGAGGTCGTTAATGGCAACAAAGAAGAAAAGAACAGCAAACACTGAGCCTTGAGGGGCGACACTCATAACGGGGACAGGAGAAGAGATAGACGAGATGATTTTGACACATTGGTGGCGATTGGTCAGGTAAGATTGGAACAGTTCAATGAAATCCACATCAACACCAAATAAGCGTAACTTGTCGGGCAGAATGGAGGTACATTATGCAGGTACAAAATACTGCTAAAATATAAGTTTTTCTCTTCCATCAGAGGCGCTTTGAATTACGATTTTCGCCTATTTCATAGGGTGCAGCTGCAACACTCTGCACTTTGCTGGAATTCATACGCCTATTAAGACATTTAATGAGAAATTGCCACAAATTATGAGTTGGATGTAAAATGCAAATAATTAATTTCCTTGTGGGAGATCTTTTTAAGAAAGGGCGAGAATTGTAATTATAAAGGTTAAACAATTTGTTTTCGGCTACCGTAAATTTGTTTGACAAAAAGTTAGGATCATAAATGTATATGGTTTTGGCAGACATATAGCAAGCTTGACAAATTCTTAGCGAGGTTTCCTATCAAATCAGAATTTTGTAGAAAGATGTATTTGCAATCCAACCCTGCATATGGAAACCCGAAAGATTTGGAAATTTCAATTTTTTTAAGAAATGAGAATTTTCTTGGTATATAACGTTAATGATGACAGCAATACATCTGCAAAAGCCTGCATCTCGTTTTGTTGAATTTGGTAGGCAGAAACGAGAGCAAATAATGGGTCAATAAAGGTTTATGAGATGTTGAAAATGCTTGTATTCAGAGCAGCTGTAAATAATAATAAATATAATTAATAAGAATAACGAATACAGAAACGTCTGACCTATTTCTACATGTTATATCTATATAAATGTCCTAAACACCATTAAAATAACTAGCATATAATAAAAATTACTTATTGATGCAAAATTACTCAAAAACCAACAAAATATAATACAAATTTGAACCAATTAGGTATGAAAGAATACTGAAAAACTTGTTCCTAAACACAGCTATAAATACCTGGAATGAATTACCAAAATACATCGAGCAAATATGTAGGCTAAAAAATCTTAAATAAATATTACAAAATACTTCTGCACGTATAATGTATAAAGAATGAAATACCAAGCTTATAAATTCTACACTACCGATTATTTTCTAACTGGTTCATCGAGGCGTTCAGTTCAAATTTGCATGAATAGGATTTCTTAACATTACAATCGCTAAATATTATTACCGATACCGAAATTATGTGATTACGATATACAAGGAAGATTCAAATGCACTGTTACATCAATAAATAAATTACTCCTATTAGCTTCCATTGAAAAAACTGAAAATTGCTTCATTTCAATAATATATATTAATTAAAGTAGATGTTAGTAATTAAAATATGCGTATTAATGAATATTATATAATATTAAACATTTGCGTCAAACAAAATTTCGTAGGAATATGTAAAATCTTCGCATTATTTTAGACGTTTTCTATTACAAAAATAAAACATTGAAATTTTGTCTACCTAAAATCAGAGAGATAATCTGACTTAAAATCTATTCATAAAATTTAGAGACAGATTCTATTTTCAAAATTTTGGAAAGTTCTATTTGATTATTGATTTTGTTATTTACCGAAAGCATGCATTCTGAGAAATTCAAATTGTTTGATGTTGTCCCTTAATAAAATTTTTATTAAAAGTATAACTTTTAGTTCAATTGATTTAATTATTTTTTTACCGAGTAAATTGACAAAATCTGAAAGAAAAATTTTTTATTGTGTGTTTTCTAGAAAATTCTTATTTTTGTTTATAGCATGGTTAAATTATGAAAGCTTTTGGTTGGAAAGGTTATTATTAATGGAGGCTATTGCTACTTATGATTTTAGAGCTACTGCTGAAGACGAACTAAGTTTTAAAAAAGGGCAAGTATTACATATTCTTCAAACAGACAACGATCAAAATTGGTACAATGCAGAACTTGATGGTGTAACAGGATTTGTGCCTAAAAATTATATTGAAATGAAACCATGTAGTTGGTATGCTGGAAAAATTACTCGTGCTAAAGCTGAACATAGATTACGGCAATTGTGTGACGGGGCATTTTTAATAAGAGATTCGGAAACAAATAAAGAAATTGGTTCGTATTCACTTTCTGTAAAATTTGAGCAAAGTATTCTCCATTTTAAAGTATTAAGAGATGCCAAGTATTTATATTTTCTGTGGGTGCAAAGATTCCATTCGCTTAATGAGCTTGTTAATTATCACAGAACGGCTTCCGTCAGTCGCTCTCAAAAAANACTCTAACCCTAACCCCAATCCCTCACCCAAAACTTGGGTGTTTTGCAAAAAATTAATTAACAAGATGAAATGCAATATAATTGCATTGGTTGGGGAGTAGGGTTAGGGTTAAGGTTAGAGTTTAATACCCATTTTATGACGTCACTCCAACTGGGTCCCCTAAAGTACAATAACGCCTGCCAAGCTTATAAATTCTACACTACCGATTATTAGATTAATTGAATTGTTACCAGTATGAAATTATTGTTCATAAAATTTTCTAACTGGTTCATCGAGGCGTTCAGTTCAAATTTGCATGAATAGGATTTCTTAATATTACAATCGCTAAATATTATTACCGATACCGAAATTATTTGATTACGATATACAAGGCTCCAATTTCGATAGAGANGGGAGAATTGCCTTTTAAACGAGGCGATGTGCTTGAAATACTAGAAACTGAGGATGCCCAATGGTGGAAAGGAGTTATTAATGGTTGTGTTGGATATTTCCCTGCTTCATTTGTTTCAGTTAATGAAGCCGTCAAATAACTGATTTCGCAAGCATCTGGCTTATAAATTCTATCATTAAAAAACTACGCAAATAATTGTGGATAAATTTTGTAGATGAATAATTATCTTATTCAAATTTCTAATCAGCGTTCGTACTATATAATTTCATATAGTATTCATTATTGCAGTGTTGAAATTTGTACCTTTAGAATAAATTTGTAATGGTTATACATCTCTAACATATTTTTAGTTTTACAGTTTTGTAAATTTACTGATTTTTGATAAATTATTAATAATTTCTTTTATATGCATAAATTTCCTTTGTCACCTGATTTAAACATTAAAGTGACCGTCGCTAATTTTGCCGTAGGATGTTTATATATTTTGAAGTTTTTTTCTGATGGTTTTCGAAATCATTAATCTAGATTTTGAGGAATTTTTGAAACTTTCATTGTATACCTTAGCTTATGAATTATACAATTATACAAGATATTGCATTTAAATATCTAAGTGTTTTTTGATACATTTTGCTTTAGCTGTTACTTCATATCTTAAGTGTAGGTAATATTAACTGAAACTTGTCAATATAACTATTCATAAAGGATTGTTAACCTTCCAGTATATTAAAATTACAGGTTTTCTGGATTACAGATGGGTGTTTCATTAAAATGCTTGATACTGCATTAAAGTGAAAAATGGAATCAAAAAATGTCCCATTTCTATTACCTGGTGGGCAGTATTTCACTTACATATATTTAATTATAAAGTGCATTTATGAGCAGTTTATGTATGCTGTAGATGAAGATTTCTAGTTTTATTGATTCTCGCAAAAAATGAAATTGCAAGCTTTTATAAACATTTATAATTTTGATAACTGATAGATGACTATAAAATTTCCTAACCTATTTTATTGTAGACACTAGAAAAATTTTAAATATAATTACTATTTTGAAATTTACGAAATTGAATACTTATTCGAATATGAAATTATCAATTGTTAATCAGGCACCACTCTGAAGATAGGGTAGAGGAAAACCGTAATATATGGTGAATAAGCACGGGGTAAGTGCAGCTGTTAATTGAATCTTAGTACATTAATATAATATGCAATCATGTAAATTAAGAAACAAAAATTAATTTTTTGTGGGTGAATAGAAACATCATCGAGACTTTCAATAATGAATAAGTCTTAAGAATATATTAATTCTTTTGATGAAGACGAAAAAGAAAATTCTGGTTGCTGAGGAACACCAATTGTGTGATTTATGTTAATTTTTTAAGAATTCAAAAAATTTACAATGACAATGATTACAATTTTCATTGCTGTGCTTCTGCAGCCATTTCATGGTATGAATAAGACGATCAATTTGATTTAATTATTCCTGAGAATGTATATAAATTGGTAGTTGAAGTAGTGTTATGATACGACTTATCAAAGCTCATCACTATTTGAATATAACTTTTCACTTAGTGATATTTATCATTCGACGTAAAAGTTATTGCTATTATGCCTTTGTAATAGACCCTTTCTCATACATTTATAATTTTGCATGCTTGCATTAATGGCTATATGATTTTGAAATTCCATATGCCTAACGCTACTGTCATGCATTTTTAATGACGCTTTGCATAAATGATGAAAGCAACATTTCTTCAAATTACAGGCCTATATCAATTTTCACTAGAATTAATATTTTCACTAGAATTAATAAGATTTTTGCAAATATATATACACAATCAGACTGTTACTTTAAAATATACAATGTATTCAATCAAAATCAATTTGGGTTTAAAAAATATTTTTCAACTATGGATACAATAGAAGATTGGAGACAGCCTATAGACAGAAATGAAAGTGTTTACGTAATCTCTTTAGATCTTGCAAAACCAATTCAATATATCATGGAATATGGGTTAAAAATTGACAGATACTTATAATTTTGATTCTAGTTCATCTTCACAAATTACTGATTACCTAAATAATATATTTCAATTTGTAAATTTTTTATATTAAAAATATGATGTCTCTAAATGTTGATAAAACAGTCTTTATGCAGATGAATAAATTTAGTAAAGAACGAACAAAGAAAAATCCAAGAAATAATGGAGCACCAAATAATAAAATATTTGGGAGTGTTAAAAAACAATCAACTAAAATTCTAAAAACGTGTAAATTCATTAATTCAAAAAATTGCTGCTAATACCAAATTATAAAAATATCGGGTTTATTGAGAAAAAAATGAACCGCAATATTGCTTAAATATTTTGTTACTTATTAACAGACATCTGATAGTTCGAAAAATAGTTAAGGAAGATTTTTAAATTGATGTACAGAGCTATCAATAGTAACAACAATGCGATTAAAAAACAAATGACAAAAGAATATATATTCCTACATCCAGATGAGATGCTTCAATAGAGTATATTACAAATATATTATAAAATTTAGCATAGTAAGCAGTAATTGACCAGAGTACTGATCGAGCAAGTTTGTTTATTCACTGCTGGGATTGTTAAACGGTAAGATTTATTTTTTTGCTTAACAATCATGCATTATTCAAAAATTCTAAAAGCTAGTTATCTTATAGATGATGGACGAATAAACGCGCTATTTAGAGATTTTTCTAATCTTGACGACTTTATTAATGAACTAAAATTATCAGATGCATTAAAACTTGAATATGAAGATATTGTTTGTGGCATAAAGTCGAAATTCATTAAATGCTTGAAAAATCAATCTGAAAATATACAATTGAGTAATACTATTACTCCTACAATCAAAGAATTTCAACATTCGAAGATATTTATGCCAAAATTAGTCATTTCAAGTAATAATTTAAAAAATGATGATGGTACTTTAAATGAAAAACAATGCAAAAAAATTGTTCCAAATGTTGAGAAGTCAATTAAAAATTTGGGAACGAAAGGGCCAAGTGTAGAACAATTGAAATT
>CABFPE010000156.1:554628-572345 GCA_900660155.1 Hofstenia miamia | reverse complement strand
TACATTATGCAGGTACAAAATACTGCTAAAATATAAGTTTTTCTCTTCCATCAGAGGCGCTTTGAATTACGATTTTCGCCTATTTCATATGGTGCAGCTGCAACACTCTGCACTTTGCTGGAATTCATACGCCTATTAAGACATTTAATGAGAAATTGCCACAAATTATGAGTTGGATGTAAAATGCAAATAATTAATTTCCTTGTGGGAGATCTTTTTAAGAAAGGGCGAGAATTGTAATTATAAAGGTTAAACAATTTGTTTTCGGCTACCGTAAATTTGTTTGACAAAAAGTTAGGATCATATATGGTTTTGGCAGACATATAGCAAGCTTGACAAATTCTTAGCGAGGTTTCCTATCAAATCAGAATTTTGTAGAAAGATGTATTTGCAATCCAACCCTGCATATGGAAACCCGAAAGATTTGGAAATTTCAATTTTTTTAAGAAATGAGAATTTTCTTGGTATATAACGTTAATGATGACAGCAATACATCTGCAAAAGCCTGCATCTCGTTTTGTTGAATTTGGTAGGCAGAAACGAGAGCAAATAATGGGTCAATAAAGGTTTATGAGATGTTGAAAATGCTTGTATTCAGAGCAGCTGTAAATAATAATAAATATAATTAATAAGAATAACGAATACAGAAACGTCTGACCTATTTCTACATGTTATATCTATATAAATGTCCTAAACACCATTAAAATAACTAGCATATAATAAAAATTACTTATTGATGCAAAATTACTCAAAAACCAACAAAATATAATACAAATTTGAACCAATTAGGTATGAAAGAATACTGAAAAACTTGTTCCTAAACACAGCTATAAATACCTGGAATGAATTACCAAAATACATCGAGCAAATATGTAGGCTAAAAAATCTTAAATAAATATTACAAAATACTTCTGCACGTACGATATACAAGGCTCCAATTTCGATAGAGAATAAAGCCTCTATGGATGCATCTTTACACGCCAAGTCACGATATAATCAAAAAAGATGAAAATGAGTGTTTATGTACTATAATCCTAAACGTGAGCAGGTCTCATTAAAAATTAAGTCTTTACAAGAAAGATTCAAATGCACTGTTACATCAATAAATAAATGACTCCTATTAGCTTCCATTGAAAAAACTGAAAATTTCTTCACTTCATTAATAGATATATTAATTAAAGTAGATGTTAGTAATTAAAAAATGCGTATTAATGAATATTATATAATATTGAACATTTGTGTCAAACAAAATTTCGTAGGAATATGTAAAATCTTCGCATTATTTTAGATATTTTCTATACAAAAAAAAACATTGCAATTTTGTCTACCTAAAATCAGAGAGATAATCTGACTTAAAATCTATTCATAAAATTTAGAGATAGATTCTATTTTGAAAATTTTGGAAAGTTCTATTTGATTATTGATTTTGTTATTCTAACGAAAGCATGCATTCTGAGAAATTCAAATTGTTTGATGTTGTCCCTTAATAAAATTTTTTTTAAAAGTAAAACTTTTAGTTCAATTGATTTAATTATTTTTTATCCGAGTAAATTTACAAAATCTAAAAGAAAAATTTTTTATTGTGTGTTTTCTAGAAAATTCTTATTTTTGTTTATAGCATGGTTAAATTATGAAAGCTTTTGGTTGGAAAGGTTATTATTAATGGAGGCTATTGCTACTTATGATTTTAGAGCTACTGCTGAAGACGAACTAAGTTTTAAAAAAGGGCAAGTATTACATATTCTTCAAACAGACAACGATCAAAATTGGTACAATGCAGAACTTGATGGTGTAACAGGATTTGTGCCTAAAAATTATATTGAAATGAAACCATGTAGTTGGTATGCTGGAAAAATTACTCGTGCTAAAGCTGAACATAGATTACGGCAATTGTGTGACGGGGCATTTTTAATAAGAGATTCGGAAACAAATAAAGAAATTGGTTCGTATTCACTTTCTGTAAAATTTGAGCAAAGTATTCTCCATTTTAAAGTATTAAGAGATGCCAAGTATTTATATTTTCTGTGGGTGCAAAGATTCCATTCGCTTAATGAGCTTGTTAATTATCACAGAACGGCTTCCGTCAGTCGCTCTCAAAAAATATTTTTAGTAGACACAAGGAAACCTCGGTTGGCTAGGGCAAACTTCGATTTTAATGCAGTTGAAGCGGGAGAATTGCCTTTTAAACGAGGCGATGTGCTTGAAATACTAGAAACTGAGGATGCCCAATGGTGGAAAGGAGTTATTAATGGTTGTGTTGGATATTTCCCTGCTTCATTTGTTTCAGTTAATGAAGCCGTCAAATAACTGATTTCGCAAGCATCTGGCTTATAAATCCTATCATTAAAAAACTACGCAAATAATTGTGGATAAATTTTGTAGATGAATAATTATCTTATTCAAATTTCTAATCAGCGTTCGTACTATATAATTTCATATAGTATTCATTATTGCAGTGTTGAAATTTGTACCTTTAGAATAAATTTGTAATGGTTATACATCTCTAACATATTTTTAGTTTTACAGTTTTGTAAATTTACTGATTTTTGATAAATTATTAATAATTTCTTTTATATGCATAAATTTCCTTTGTCACCTGATTTAAACATTAAAGTGACCGTCGCTAATTTTGCCGTAGGATGTTTATATATTTTGAAGTTTTTTTCTGATGGTTTTCGAAATCATTAATCTAGATTTTGAGGAATTTTTGAAACTTTCATTGTATACCTTAGCTTATGAATTATACAATTATACAAGATATTGCATTTAAATATCTANCTTATTCGAATATGAAATTATCAATTGTTAATCAGGCATCACTCTGAAGATAGGGTAGAGGAAAACCGTAATATATGGTGAATAAGCACGGGGTAAGTGCAGCTGTTAATTGAATCTTAGTACATTAATATAATATGCAATCATGTAAATTAAGAAACAAAAATTAATTTTTTGTGGGTGAATAGAAACATCATCGAGACTTTCAATAATGAATAAGTCTTAAGAATATATTAATTCTTTTGAAGACGAAAAAGAAAATTCTGGTTGCTGAGGAACACCAATTGTGTGATTTATGTTAATTTTTTAAGAATTCAAAAAATTTACAATGACAATGATTACAATTTTCATTGCTGTGCTTCTGCAGCCATTTCATGGTATGAATAAGACGATCAATTTGATTTAATTATTCCTGAGAATGTATATAAATTGGTAGTTGAAGTAGTGTTATGATACGACTTATCAAAGCTCATCACTATTTGAATATAACTTTTCACTTAGTGATATTTATCATTCGACGTAAAAGTTATTGCTATTATGCCTTTGTGATAGACCCTTTCTCATACATTTATAATTTTGCATGCTTGCATTAATGGCTATATGATTTTGAAATTCCATATGCCTAACGCTACTGTCATGCATTGTTAATGCCACTTTGCAATTTCCCTGCACCCTTTAATCCTATAGTGTTAAAAAGTATATAACAAGTAAAATCATAGTTGTTCCTATTCTAATTTAAAAAATTTATTCATGATGATTAAATATTTGGTCTTTAAAAGAATCATTAAATGTTATAGCAAGACCTTTATGCGGCACGTTTAATGAATGTAACAAATGCCCTAATGAACTAATAGGTGTTTCTATCTACAAAAATGATGAAAGCAACATTTCTTCAAATTACAGGCCTATATCAATTTTCACTAGAATTAATAAGATTTTTGCAAATATATATACACAATCAAACTGTTACTTTAAAAATACAATGTATTCAATCAAAATCAATTTGGGTTTAAAAAATATTTTCCAATTGGATACAATAGAAGATTGGAGAGAGCCTATAGACAGAAATGAAAGTGTTTACATTATCTCTTTTAGATCTTGCAAAACCATTCAATTCAATAGATCATGGAATATGGGTAAAAATTTTGGAGATACTTATAATTTTGATTCTAGTTCATCGTCACAAATTACTGATTACCTAAATAATATATTTCAATTTGTAAATTTTTTATTTTAAAAATATGATGTCTCTAAATGTTGATAAAACAGTCTTTATGCAGATAAATAAATTCAGTAAATAACGAACAAAGAAAAATCCAAAAAATAATGGAGCACCCAATAATAAAATATTTGAAAGTGTTAAAAAACAACTAAAATTCTAAAAACGTGTAAATTCATTAATTCAAAAAATTGCTGCTAATACCAAAATATAAAAATATTGGATTTATTGAGAAAAAAATGAACCGCAATATTGCTTAAATCTTTTGTTACTTATTAACAAACATCTGATAATTCGAAAAAAAGTTAAGGAAGATTTTTAAATGGATGTACAGAACTATCAATAGTAACAACAATGCGATTAAATGACAAAAGAATATATATATATTCCTACATCCAGATGAAATGCTTTAATAGAGAATATTACAAATATATTATAAAATTTAACATAGTAAGCAGTAATCGACCAGAGTACTAATCGAGCAAGTTTATTCACTGCTGGGTACTTGATCGACCAGCACTCTGGCCGATTGATGTTTACTATGTTAAATTTATATGCACAATAGTTTGATCGATGGTTCAAATACTCATGTAAAAATTTTTGAGATTGGACAAAAATTGTTCGAGCTATATCTGGCCAAAGTAGGCCAACTCGACAAAAAATTTCAAATTTTTGGATCTAGCAAATTTGATCTTGGGTTTTTGGCTTTTGAACCTTGAGATGAAAATCTTCCTCTAGTGTTGCCCTTTCGAATGAACTATAAACTTCCAAAATCCATTGGGTAGAACATTAGTAACAAAATTTCCCGTTTTGGCTGTCTACCTTGAGGCATATTTTTTTCTAATAACGGTCGAATATTTGCTAGCCAATGGCTATTAGCCAATCGGATTACAGATAAATTTTAGCTAATGGGATAAATGTTTTAAAGCTATGGAAACAGACGGAACGTAACGGTTGGGCTCACTCAACTCTCCACATCGAATAAATTATTAGACGTGGTACATATCAATGTAAAAAATTTAGAAGTAAAATTATGAAAATCTCATTTTTTCATAATGCAGTAAAATTATGGAATAACTTGGATAAGGAAACTAGATCAGAAAAGACATCTCTATTTTTTTAAATGTTAGTGAAAACATTAGACTAAAAAATATATTTCGTTCAACTTCCCCCTAAATTAAAAAATATTATTAAGTAATTAAACGTTGATTAGCTTTTATTCATTTTGTTTTTTGAATGTACATAGATTATCTTGTTTTGTATATAGATTATAAATTTACAAACGTAAATATTACACAACTACAATTATTTACAATAATATATGTCGTGTGTACAATAAGTCTTTAGACTCGTGCACACAATCACGTTTGCTCAATGTTTTATGAATAGCTATCATCTAATTGGTCCTCAAAATATTTGTGGCATTTTATTCTTAATTGTTGTAATCATGTCAATAGCATTTAAGTATCGCAGCCTCATTAAATTCCTTGTGTTATGCTATTTGGATGGAAAAGAAATTATACAACTGATGCAAGAAGTATTTAAGGAGCGGCATCCTTCAAGAGCGACTGGATACAGGATTTCAAAAATGGTCGAGAAACAGTTTTTGACATGGAACGCGAAGGCCGACCAGTAGAAATTTCAGAGTAAAAAACGAAATTGTGTGAAAAAATAATCTTAACGGAACGTCGCATTATCATCACGCAACTACAGGAACGTCTCTCCATTAGCAGAGAGTTTACCGAGCGCATTATGCAGGATTTAGGACTCCGGAAACTCTGCTCCCACTTTGTTCCTAAATTCTCCACCGGGGAAATGTGCGATCGCCGCCTCGACTGCTGCAATTCAAACCTGCACTTTCTCGAAGAATATACCAAAACATTTCTAGCCAATATTGTTACACAAGACAAAACACCTACTAGCCTTTATGTTCCTGATTCAAAGCGTGACAGTGCAGAGTGGCGATTTCCACACGAATCAGCTCCACGCAAGTTGCGTACTGGGACATCTCACAGGCGCGAATGCATGCTGAGAAGTTTTTTGGGACAGAAATTGAATAATAAAAGTTGACAAAGGACGCGCCATGAATGCTACTTACTATTGTGACTTACTAAAGGAGGTTCGCAGTATACGCAGAAAGACGAGAGGTGTTCGACTTTGGCTGCTTCATGACAATGCGCCAATTCACACTGCCAACCAGACAACACAAGAAATTGAACGATGTGGCTTCCAACTGCTCCAACATGCACCTTACAGCCCAGATTTCACTCCAAGCGATTTTGCGCTCTTCCGACTGCTTAAAAGACATCTTAAAGGTCGACACTTTGCAACTGCAGCTGAACTGACAAATATTCTGAGTGAGTTGCCTCCGGAATTCTTCATAAAGGCCTTCGATGAGCTTGCACACAGATGGAGAAAATGTGTGGACAATAATAGATCATATATTGAGAATTAAACCATTACTATTATGTCTATTCACTATATATTTTTATGGAAATCTTTAACTTTTTTCTATGTTAGTCTAAAGACTTATTGTACGCACCACGTATATAAAGTTAAAATAAAATATGTACAAAACAATTGAAGCTAGTTTACAATTAAAAAGGTTAAAAGTTCATCATAAAGCACGCAAACACACATATTTACAAATAAAAAAAGCACTCTCAACACTTATAGTTTTCGCCAGATATTGTAGAAAATTGTTTAAAGTGGGTATTGGGAAAATACTCACAAAACTTCTATTCGTGATATCTCAGTTTATATACATGCAATCACAATGAGCGATAAGTCGTTCAAAAGATATTTGGAAGCACATTACCTTAGATGAATTAAAATGACTCAAGGTTGACTCGCAGTTCAAGGTCAACCTGAAATTTCAGGATAATTTTTGCCCTATTTTTTCTCAAAAACTAGTCGTCTAAACTAAATTTAGAGAGCAGATTCGAATTCAGAATGAAATTTTGATCAATAATATTAAGAGTTTTATTGATCACTTGGATACTTCAAAAATTTATTGACTTTTTTCAACTTCAAACTGTGTCACTATGTTTTTTTTCCACACTTTTTCGTTAATAATTTTATAATGAAACGCTCTAATAGGTTCATAGAATGTTTTTTTAGCTATTTCATAATGTGCATATTATAGCTATGCATGGAAAAATGAAATCTAAAATAATTAGTGGTCATCGAAAAATCTGTGAAAAATGAAACATGAAAAAAACGCGAAAACAAATTTTAAAAGTTGAAATATTGAATTATGAGCCTTATTTCACGACTTTTTTAAATCACTTCAGGATCCACCACTTTAATAATCACTAGAGCTTCTTTCATTAGAGCATTTCGGTTTTATCGAGCTCTTCATGTTCATTTTCATTCTCGTCTCATCTCGCGCTTGATTGCATTCATGTAGGCTTATTGATGGCTTCAACATCAATACACGGTCTTACTTTTTTATATGATGATCTTGGCCATATATATCTGCTTCTCTTAATTTTTTATTCACTAAGCTCTCTCCATTTGAGATCAGCTCAGTGTAACGCAAGCTGCATTTCTCAAGAGATCTGCGAAAAATTCTTAGAGCCCCTTCTGCCTCCATTGCACCACTTAAGCCTTCACAGTTTTTGTCGCATTCATGACTGGTTTGATCACCTTTTTGCAATATTTCGATAAGAATTCAAAGTCAAGTACACCTCCTGTATCCGTCGACATTGTGAAGACGACTCCATGTAAAGAAGTATAGCCCCTCTTGTGCCATGTTCCATCAAATGTACCCGCACAGATTCTTATCTGTCCTTCAGATGATATATTTTGTAGAAATAGGACAATAACGTTGAGAAATATCCATATCGAAACTTCCCAAATGCATCCGTCAAAACACTGAAAAAAATGTGAGAAAGGGCCTGACCTCCACTCACTAAAATTTTTATATCTTCATAAATAAAACTCGTATTCAAAAAATGATACATTTTTAAAAACTAGTATGAGTGAACTATAACTTATCAAAAAAAACTGAAAGACATGATTTTTTTGAGCCATTGGCACATACTCCAACCTTAAACACTTTTTTTAAACGTTTGTATATTTTTTGTAGCTCTTATTTCCTATAGTAATTTATTCCACAATCTAATCGTAGATGTTTGATTGATGTATGCCAAGCTCATGATTTTATTTTAATAATATTAATGCATGTTTTCAAATGGTAACTGATCTTGCAGAACTTATTTAATGATGAAGTAAGGTTGGAAATAAAATTCCAGCTGTCCTTGATTTTTAAAGCTTAAATTTGCAAATACTATCAGTAATAAACATTATGCTTTTTGGCAAATCTTGTGGTATCTTCAACATAACGAATAAAGCTTCTTATCATGGTGTTAGATCAATGGCAAATTCTTTAAGAATAAATTCCCAATTTTTGGTTGAATTAGCAAGCATGGTTGAATGAGATTTTTACTAATGCAACTTTTCACGGGTATATCTTTGACTTTTCACGGGTATATCTTTCACTTGGCGGTATTATGGCAACCACTGTTATAATTTCATTGCATCAATTATGGAGATATCTTCTCAATTTGTATTCACTAATGTTAGATTGATTACTGAACTTTTAACTTTCTTTACAGAAAAGAGCGTTTTTATTGAAGAAACGCATTACTTGGCGTCAATGATCAAGGTCCACTTTCACATTATCACTTAACTGCTTCTGCACTAAAAGGTCAACAAGATGCTTAGGATGTAGAGAACTAAGTCTGCTGCAGAAATGTAGTCGGGGCAAATTTTTGTGACCTGCCCTGCCCTACCCTGCCCGATTTCCACGTGCTAACACCTGCCCCACTCAAAACTACTTTTGATATCTTATTGCCCATATTTGTTCGATGACAATTTTTATAGCACTGCACCACACCACTCTGCCAAATATTTTAAATTCTTACTACCTAAAAGATACAGAATAATTTTTTCAAATGCCATTTCTACTATTACTACCAATATGAATCTAATAACAATATATACTAAAATTTTTATTAATAACAAATTTTAGCTCTATAAAGCTAATATTTTATTTAATATTTTTATGCAAGGATAATTGCAAGGCATATTGATGACAAATCAGTTCAAAAAGATGTTGTTGGTATTATTGAATGGAATCCAATTTCGCTAATAATTAGAAATACATTGTAATTGATTTTTCAAAATTTCCAAGTCAATCAAAATTTTATCAAGTAGGGAACTGTGATGTAAGAAAATTACTTTAGGTCAGTTTTTCTCAACTCAAAAGTGATTTTACACTCAGCTAACAATTAACAAAACAGATGAAAATAATTATATTACAAATTTGCATAAAAAACCAAGACTGGATGATATATCCCATATGCATCACATTCTGATTTCATACACAAAAGGAATGCAATCAAAGCTTCATTAAGCCGAGAATTTTTTACATGCTCCACATATGAAAATCTTATTGATACTGTTGATTCATTATCTAATATTTTAGAAAAAAACTGAATATCTACAAAAAAGGATAAGATTGCAAATTGATGGTATGTTCAATGATACATCTAGGCATTTAGAAATGATTTAGAAATTGTCATATATGTAGCATCAAATTCAGAAATCATTGAAAAAAAGAAAATAAATCAATATAACAAAGTTATAAACGTAAAGGCTTCACCAATATTTGAAACGCTGAAAACTGCACATTTGCTTAGAATTAAAGATCTGATTCTATTATCTTTGATTTCTTCTTGTATATTCAAATATAAATGTGACGAATGAGATCGTTCGTCCATAGGAAAAACCAAGAGATATTTGGAAAACAGAGTTTTTGAAAATATGCACAGTTATATGTACTCTGTAATAGATTGTCATCAACTTGCATCTAAGATAAATAATTTTACTGTTTATATATATATATATATATATATATATNGCTGTAATTCGTTTGGTTGAAACTGCTAACGATACACGTACATTCAATAGAATTTTGGAATACATTTGATCCAGGTCTTAATCAAGGCTATTTCAATTTCATGTCTAGTAACCTATTTCAGTTATTTTCAATTAGAATCCTGCCCCAAATCGAAATATAATTCAATAATTTAAATAATATATGCATGGCGATGATATATTGAAATATTTGTGTAATCAACTGCTATGAATCAACATATCGTCACCCTAATAAAATAATTGCCTAAGTCCCCCAAAAAACATTTGAATAATGCCTAAGTAAAAAATCACACCCTCAAAACATTTTTTACTGTTTTAATGATAACAAATATATAACAAATATACTTTTGTAAACTAACAACTTTAACTTTGGCTCATCCGTTAATAAACATTGCTGATTTGTTTAAAAAACATGTTTTTCTCATTTTTCTCAAAAAGTAAAAAATTGACTTAGGCAATTATATTATTAGGGTGACGATATATTATTATTATTATTATCTCATTTAAAAAATCCAATTATGCTGATGAAATGTACAATTGCGGAGAATCAGCAGCGGTCGCTGACGACACAAGAGAACTAATGAATTATAATCTCTGCTGGTTTCCCGATTGTTGTATTGGCTGAACGTATTAATTGTTGATAATCGGTTTGCGCATATTTTCTCAGCCATAGCATTTGATACGTTCACAATGTACCCCAGGGCATTTTATGAGAACTTTTGAGTGGAGAGCACAAATATAGAAAACGACAATGCTGAAACAATTGAGAATAATACAAAGCAACGCAATTTTTTGCTAATGCGAACTATAAAATTTATTTACTGCAAATTTAATTGAGCAGTTTATAATTAATTTATATTTTTTTCAAAGGGAGTCACAAACTTAATGTTATAAATATAGAATATCTTATCTTATCTTATCTAAGCTTCACAGTTTTTGTCACATTCATGACTGGTTTGATCACCTTTGAACATTTCTTGCAATATTTCGATAAGAATTCAACGTCAAGTACACCTCCTGTATCCGTCGACATCGTGAAGACGACTCCATGTAAAGAAGTATAGCCACTCTTGTGCCATGTTCCATCAAATGTACCCGCACAGATTCTGATCTGTTCTTCAGATGATATATTTTTGGTTGAATTAGCAAGCATGGTTGAATGAGATTTTTACTAATGCAACGTCGCACTGGTACAGCTAAAACTTTTCACGAGTATATCTTTAACTTGGCGATATTATGGCAACCACTGTTATAACTTCATTGCATCAATTATGGAGATATTTTCTCAATTTGTATTCACTAATGTTAGATTGATTACTGAACTTTTAACTTTCTTTACAGAAAAGAGCGTTTTTATTGAAGAAACGCATTACTTGGCGTCAATGATCAAGGTCCACTTTCACATTATCACTTAACTGCTTCTGCACTAAAAGGTCAACAAGATTCTTAGGATGTAGAGAACTAAGTCTGCTGCAGAGATGTAGTGGGGGCAAATTTTTGTGACCTGCCCTGCCCTACCCTGCCCGATTTCCATGTGCTGACACCTGTCCCATATTGCCCCACTCAAAAACTACTTTTGATATCTTATTGCCCATATTTGTTCGATGACAATTTTTATAGCACTGCACCACACCACCTCTGCCAAATATTTTAAATTCTTACAGCCTAGAAGATACAGAATAATTTTTTCAAATGCCATCTCTACTATTAATACCAATATGAATCTAATAACAATATATACTAAAATTTTTATTAATAACAAATTTTAGCTCTATAAAGCTAATATCTTATTTAATATTTTTATGCAAGGATAATTGCAAAGCATATTGATCAGTTCAAAAAGATGTTGTTGGTATTATTGAATGGAATCCAATTTCGCTAAGAATTAGAAATACATTGTAATTGATTTTTCAAAACTTCCAAGTCAATCAAAATTTTATCAAGTAGGGAACTATGATGTAAGAAAATTACTTTAGTTCAGTTTTTCCCAATTCAAAAGTGATTGTACACTCAGCTAACAATTAACAAATCAGATGAAAATAATTATATTACAAAGTTGCATAAAAATCCAAGACTGGATGATATATCCCATATGCATCACATTCTGATTTCATACACAAAAGGAATGCAATCAAAGCCTCATTAAGCCGAGAATTTCTTACATGCTCCACATATGAAAATCTTATTGATACTGTTGATTCATTATCTAATATTTTAGAAAAACACTGAATATCTACAAAAAAGGATAAGATTGCAAGTTGATGGTATGTTCAATGATACATCTAGGCATTTAGATATGATTTAGAAATTGTCATATATGTAGCATCAAATTCAGAAATCATTGAAAAAAAGAAAATAAATCAATATAACAAAGTTTTAAACGTAAAGGCTTCACCAATATTTGAAACGCTGAAAAATTCACATTTGCTTAAAATTAAAGATCTGATTCTATTATCTTTGATTTCTTCTTGTATATTCAAATATAAATATATATATATCGTTCTTTGCTTAACCCTCAAAATATCTCAGTATTTGATCACTCCTACATAATTATCTCGCTTTTTGTTGCAATTTCATATACATCTCGCTTTTTTGTAACTTTTACCAAAAAACATTAGTCCCAAAAATGTACATTTTTATAGATTTATTCATGATTTGAATGTGAATGATTTTGTGTGATACCCTAAAATAGCCTTAAAACATGTTGCTACTATAAAATACCATGCTTTAGATTATTTGAAAATATCAAATGAGTTTTAAATGGTCTTAGTCTTGGTTTAGGCGCATCAGAGTTGTAGCTAGAGTGATTCCAGTTCCGGGCTCAATTCAACATAGCCCAATCCCGGCCCTAACCCGTCATACCTAAAATCATTACAAGAAAGTTTTCTTTAAAAAATTGAAGCATTCATATAATTGAAACAATAGTGAAATGAAAAAAAATTGGCACCAATTTCATATCTTCCTAACTAAATCGGATTTATTGTTTATTGATGTAGAATTATTTAACTAATGACATAATTCATGTTATAAAATATCAAAGTAAGAAAAAGTATGTACATTAATACAAATTTGAAAAAAAGTCTGGGCTCATTGAACAAAAATTGCAGGAATGAACCAGACCTGTTTGGTTTCTTAATTTCGAATTTTTTTCCATTGCAATTAGGAGTCCTAAACTTCTGTAAAGTAAGTCACAGAATTTAATATTTTTTTACTTTCCTTAAAGCAAAACCATTGTTTAACAGACAAAAGGAAAATTGAATGTATTTATGAAAATTTCAAATTTACAATATTAAAACATTGTTTAATTTAGTAATATGTATGCGAATATCATTGAGCTATTTATTCAGTTTAAAATACAATGTATTATTAATACAATGCATACTAACACAGTAATTCTTTGATAGTTTAAAATATTTGGTGTTAATAAGATTGTCTTACTACAAATATAAAATATAAAAAATTATCCAAAAATGTGTTAAATATCTTTAAATACACTGCAAAGGATAATTATAGCAACCTTTAATCAATATGGATTAACATTATGTATTTATGCAATACGTTTGTACTGCAAAAGTGAACAATTGTTAATTAATTTTGTGAATTATCTATGTAGGACATTATAATATTTATAATTGATATGAAAAATGCTTCTAATTATTAAAAAAATTAATATTATTGTTTTGTATTAAATATTTGAAGCAATTGAAGTACTGATTACCTCGTAGTTTTTATATTCACAATATTATTTGAATTTTTCGATATCAGATATTGATGTACTTAGTATTGCTTTGGACCTCTTAATAGCAAAATTTTCGGTCTGTTTTTCTATTTCATAGTTTTGTGTATCCGTGTAAGATGTAGCTAAGAGAAAATCTTTGAAAATTAATGTATTTGTTGAAAACGAATCATTAGAAATTTCTACTTACTATTATTAATGTCTACATATTAATAAATTTAAATTCTGGTTGAAATATTGTTTTTGAGTCAAAAGCGGGTCCGTATTTTCATAGAAAGTGTTTATGGGGACTCTATGATAATCGGGTGCATATATGATAATTTGTATGCTAAGCGAAAAATTTCATCCACGGTTAGAGGATGGCTCATTCTCATGCATACCATCTCTTTGCGTGTTCGAAAGAAAAAAATCAAGTTTCTTAAATTTTGTAGCTTTGGAAGACATCTAGCGGTTAGCAAAATCATTATTTTCTAATTTATGATTCACTGATAAAGATGGTCTCATCTTGACATACAAATTTGCGTTCGATAAAGCGCAACAACCAGCCACAAGTGTCTTTGGTATTGAAGGGGCTGCATTCGAAATACTTTAAAAAATGGCAAGTTTTTTGCAAAGGTTTTATTTTTAAAAAGTTAAGTCAGCTTTCATCTAATCCGTAAATTATTTATTCCAATCGATCGAATTGGTCAGTATACGAAAAATAGATAAATTTTGAAAATTCATCGATTTCGATAAGCAGAGAGCAACCTTCAAGAAAATATCATAGCATCTTTAGTAATTTCGGCCTCAAAGCTAATATGATCTAATTAAAAGTGTGCAGGTTTAAAAAAATTGTGATTCGATTTGCGCTCAAATGTCAAATTAATTTGTTCTGGGGGGTTGCTGTGAATCCCCCTCTATTTAATTCGATTATTTATTTAGTGTTCACTTCCCTAATGTAATGCATGGGCTATAGAATGACTTTTTATATTGCATGGAGCACTCAAAGTCAATGACTTTATACTACATGCGGAGAATAAAAATTTTTTTTATTTGATGAATTTATTATTGCATTTCCCGGGAGAGTTTTACTACGTTTACTTGAAATGATGCTCATAAAGATTGGTGTTGCCATTTGCTTTCTTTACATTTGCACAGGAAGGGAAATTCCACAAATGGACAACAATTACGGAAATGAGTACGAAACGACTGTAATTCCAAAGTCGGATTACTTTTATACATACATAACGATTGAGGGCAGTGAATCGACGCCATTCCCAGATAATGTTTCAATTCAATATTTTGAAGAAGATGGAAGCGATCTCGGAATATTCTATTTGAATACTATTCGGATGACAACTCAATTCACGAGATCAGTAAGATACAGTTTCCGAAATATTGGGACATACAGTAATCCCATAGTTAAAGCGGAATTGTGCAAATATGGAAAACCCGTAGACTTTACTGTCGAAAATGTTTTTCTTAAAGTTAGCCAGGATATTGGGAATCGCAAGATCAATACTGTTGAATTCCAATTCTATGAATCAGTTACCAATTTGATTGAAGGAAGTTACTCTTTTATCATAACAAGGAATTTTCAATAAAATGCTGCATAAGCGTGGGAAGAACTAAGAACTAAAAATTGCTGATTAACTATATTGTTCCATTTGTTTCCAATTAATTTATCAAATAATTTATATGAATATGTATAATAAGTTGAAAAATTTTGTAAAAAAATTTCCAAGTAGCTCATATATGCATGTACAGTGAATAGCACATTTCAAAAATTGCAATGAACAGGGAATATAAATATCCTACTGCAGGAAGGTGTTTACTATGATGCAGCAGATAACAAAGTCGTAGTTAAGTTGTAGATGAAGTTGGTGATTGAGATCAATTATTGTGCAAAAAATTTTAACTTAAAAAATTTACAAAAATCCGTTTCAGCAAATTATATTCAACTTTGATACGCTGATCTCAAATCTGATATTCGTTTTTGTTGGTTAGTCGCAGTTTTGGAGCAAAGTCAGCTTAAACCGAAAATGTAACCATAGCCCATTTCAATGTAAGATATTAAATAAACTCTATTAAACATGATTTTTAATAATAAATATCAAAGAATAAATGTATTAAATGTATTTTACATAATGAAATATGAAATAATCAATTTTTTAAAAGTGTTTTTCGTTCCTTTGCTTCTTCTTGAGTTACATTGAAGATTCCCTCATTAGGTCCCAGCAGTAATCAGCCATCATAGCCACTGTCCGCTTGCCCGTATAGCGTTGTTCCGTCATGGCAATACATGTGTGGAATTGTTTCACATGCTCATCACTAACATCGCAAAGATGTTCTTGGAAGACGTCTAAGTGTGAGTCCAGAAAGTGGACTTTCAAGGACATCTTACAGCCCAAGGACCTGTACTTCCTCAAAAGTTTGTCAATTATTTGTCAAAAAGAATACCAAGCTTTTTTATCACAATCATTCAGAAGATTAGTGAATTCCCTATTTAGTATTAACTTGGGAATTTCTGGTACAATAAAGACGCCTTCTTGAAATTTTGCCCTGGAAAGCTTAGGAAATTTGTCATGCAAATCCATCATTAGAGGACCATTCTTATCAACAGCTTTAACAAATTGCTTAAATAACCCCAGTTTTAAATGTAGTAGTGGTAAAACTATTTTTTACGATGGAACAAGTGAATGATAATAATAATAATACAATTAAATTAAGCTAATTAAGCATGAGAAATTAATTACAAAAAAAATAAAATAAATGAATAAATACTTAAATTCTTCTTCGAAAAAGTCCACCAGGAAGGTATATCTCAAACGAGATAACAGTCACACTAACAGAATTGATTGAGCTGCTCCATCTACACAATCTGTTGGGCGTACGATACTAATGATGTAACCATGATACCTTATTCTAATTTAGTTCATAATATGAAGGAATAAGTTCATTTATATTTGAGATGAGTGGAGTTCAAGAATTCAATTAGAGCACACACAACTGTTTTGTCAGCAAGGAGTACATTAACCCCCTGAAAAGGAATGCCACAGGATCTACATATTGAAACAAGTTGCTTTCTTTCAATGTTATAAATAGGACAGCGAAAATGACGTATGCAGCTGTTTCCTATTATATGCAGTGAGAAGAACAGAAGCCAGTCCCACAATCAATTTTTAACAACAATATAAACTTATATTTAACAAAGTATTTATGTAATTTACAAAATCAATATTACAATAATTAACAAATCTACAAAAAGGTGAGCGATAGCTTTTTATTCATTCGCTTTTAATTTTTTTTTCATATTAGTTAGCATCTCACTTAAACAGTGATTAGGATTATTTATAATTTTTAAGAATTCGCGTCTTACTCTAATTTTAATAACATCACTGATTGTTGATGCACTATTCAATATTTTTCAAACTTTGCTCCGTAAATACAGTTGGTGCATATGTTAATTTGCTAACGATTTATGTTATATAATCCTCGTTTCGGTGCATACGGCAGCAATGGAGTTTTCCATTGGAATGCTTTCTTTGAGCGCTCTCGAACCACGCAGACACAATATTGTGCTTCTCAGAAGTGCAAAGCTGATTTCAGTTCTGAGATGCCTGATTACATCTGAGTAGGACTCCTTCCTCTTCTCAGCTACTTTCAGAGCAATTTGCTTAATGGTCTTATGAGTTGAGCGGCTGCATCCTCCAGTCGTCGCAAATATCAAGGCAGTGAAGGAGCTATGCTCAACATTGATGATTCGTTCTTCATATTTTGACTTTTTAGCCCTCGTGATATACATATGCATCTTTTATCTTTTTTGGGCAACTCTTTGAGAGGGGGTTGAAAACCTTCACATCAAAAAATGTTCTTTCAAAAGATGTTCCCCAAAGGCCATTTGCTTTGATATCTAGCCGAACCTCTTCGTCTGTTGAGGTTGCAAGTTTTGAGAATTGTAAATTATCAACAGGTTGAAGTTTAGGTTCGACTTGAACATCATAGCATACATCTTTCAAGAAATGTGCAAAAGTGTCACGAATTTTATTATGTCGAACAATGGTG
>CABFPE010000156.1:484830-501019 GCA_900660155.1 Hofstenia miamia | reverse complement strand
ATATATATATATTAATTTTAATGAATTTTACATATATGAACATTGGTTTTTCACATAATTCTCAAATAATTTTTGCTATGAAGTTGTATTTAAATTCTAACAACTGCAAGAAAATGTTTTTAGCTAATTTTTCATTTACGTGCGGGGTACCCTAAAGCACGGAGCCAAGGGCTATGTCCCACTTGGCCCCTGCGATAATACTGCACTGGTTGTAATTGCTATTACGCCTTGTCTGAACGAGGGCCATGATAATAAAATCTTACAAGTAATCTCTAATTACATTCCCCAAAAATTTCAATTTTAGTGTTAAATTTTCAATACTTGAAACTCTGGCTTGAATATATAAACATGATTCTTGAGAGCCCCGAAAGCGAAGAAAATCGGGGGAATGAAATGGACTGTGGGTATATCCGCATCTTGAGATTAATGTTTACCAGATTTTCACGTAAAGGTTTCTGGAATTTGCTTGGAACGTACTCACTATATACTCACCCATATTTCCAGATATTTCGTAGGAAAATCAACTGATGAAGTAATTCGGCATCTAAGATTAAATTTTGCCAGGTTAATATAGGCAGTTTAATATTGATTTTCCGAACAGTAATGCACAAATACAGTCTTAAAGCATTACAATGTGAATCATTTATTATTACATTCATGTGCACATACTAGAACTGTGATATATTTAGACACAGAAGAAGCTTCGTTTTCAGAAGAGCCAGAGAGCTTAAATTACTCGATAATTGCCGAATGTGGCTCGATAAAATGTCCTGAAGACTCCGCTATGTCAAACCTATCTTTGCGCCCCAGTTCTTTATCAAATCAATGCTCTTATGAAAGTTTCAATTGTCCAAAGTCTTTCGATAATGGAAGCTGTTCTATGAACGTCGATGAAGAAAGTGCTTCGCCACCCAACATTCCCCTAGTAAATTATTTCCTGTAATCCACATGTAACATCTGTAGTGTATTTCCAAGGTATTTATCATAATTTCTGAAATAAGTATTTGATTCGATGACATCAAGAGATATTTTGAAAATGATTTCAATTTAGCTGTCACTGATTGTTATTTATATTTTCCATATAAATAAGCTTTTTTATTTAATTAATTCCTTTATATCATGTTTCGTTTTGAAAAGTGTTTTGTTTTAGGATGAAGAGCCCAATAAAACACCACTGAACAGAGTCAATATCGTTTCATTCAATGATGCTGTTTCGTTTNAGTGCTTCGCCACCCAACATTCCCCTAGTAAATTATTTCCTGTAATCCACATGTAACATCTGTAATGTATTTCAAGGTATTTATCATAATTTCTGAAATAAGTATTTGATTCGATGACATCAAGAGGTATTTTGAAAATGATTTCAATTTAGCTGTCACTGATTGTTATTTATATTTTCCATATAAATAAGCTTTTTTATTTAATTAATTCCTTTATATCATGTTTCGTTTTGAAGTGTGTATTGTTTTGTTTTAGGATGAAGAGCCCAATAAAACACCACTGAACAGAGTCAATATCGTTTCATTCAATGATGCTGTTTCGTTTGTGGAACCTATTTCAGAATTCATTCCTAATCAATCAGGTTTAATGAAAATTTCATTACAAAAAAATAAAAAATTGGTAGTTTGTCACCCTAATTCAATGTTCAGTTATTAATGAAGTGCTATGCTGTACTTACTTTGTAAGATATATGACAAATTTCTGCAAAAATAATAATTCCAGAAGTCTTTAATTTCTTGGGTATGAAATGCACTAAATTAATGCATTAGTGAGAGAATCAACTTTTAAATTATGAAATTTCATTATCACCTACAAAAGCATCTAAGATCAATTACTATCAGAGGGGTTTTATCATTGATCTGTTAAAGATATTGCCGGGATTTCCAACGTTGATTTTTCAATAGAAAAATTGATTTCTCAAACATGATTTAAATTAAGAAATGTCACTCTGTAACACCACCTACGATGATTTATTGTTGACTAACCCTAACACTTCTCATTTAAATGAAATTATTCTACTTTGTTGTAGAGAATGTATTGAACTTGCTAAACCGCATTCATTTTAATGATCCCAAAACTGATATTTGAAAATATCAATTCACATTTCCATTTGTTGACACCATTTTAAATGGATTCAACAAAGAAAGTTCAAACTGCAGCTATGATTTGACACAAAGTTTGCACAAAGTTCTTATAAATTTGAACCTCATAAAAATATCATATATTATTTGTCCATTAGTTTGGTTGAGTGACACTTAAAGCAGTTGCACGAATAGTGTGAGCATACGCCACACAATCCATTTTGATGCATATCATGTTGTTCAATCTTTGAGGGCAAACCGACTGCCACACACTAATCTGTTCCTCATCTTCGCCACACTTTTTCGTTAATCGTCTTTAAAAAATTTCATAGAGAACAATCACTCAGTCCCGATTCTACCTCAAAGAGTTTGAGATGAAGTATAAAATTGCTTAAAAGGCCAAGTAACTTGTAGGTCTTTCAACCTCTAGCTTATCAAAAAGGATTTTGTTGGAAAGATCTACTTGTGAATGTTGTGGAGCACCAATTGAATTAATGAAATTAGACTTTCGAAATATTCAAAATAACCATTTTCAAGTACATCATCAGTACGAAAGTTGTTATTAGCACCTGATAACAAGTAAGTTATGTGAATGTATAAAGTGTAGAGTGCACGGTCAATGAATTTTTTGAATGACCAATTATTATTTTCTGCATCAAATCATAATTTTTGTTGCAGTATAGGGTAGTTTCTGCATTGATCTGTGCTACAGTTTGTTTAAAATTTTCTTCCATTTTTTCAATTCATGATAGGAAAACAAAAAATATTGGAACATGGCATGGAAAAGGTTTTGGCATGTAATTATTTCAACCTTTGCATCACTCATATTCCATAAGAGTGAAGAAATTAGATCGATCAATTAATAAAATGAGAACAAATTTCTTCCCATTGTCAAGAATAAAAAATGCAACGTTGAATAACTTCGATTAGAGACATAGTTTCAGAAAAGACAAAAATTACAACAATAATGTCTTTTTGGTTTGTTTATGAACACCAAGAAGACCTTTATTTTCATTAACCAATAAAATCGCCTGACCATTCTGAAGGACAGACATGCACCGAAATGAATGAGAAAATAGTTTTAATGTATTGTCATTTTAAAATCTAGTGAGATCATAAATAATAAAAAGTTTTTGAGCTCCTTTACTTAAAATTTGCAATCAATATTTTGTCTTTATTAGTTATATTTTTGTTGTTGTTAATATTCATTAGATTTAGTTGCTTATGCTAACTTTATTCAGAGTAAAAATCATGCTTAGTTTTAACTGGTATGTTACTCATTGCTCTCTTTATGTTAATTTAGGTTCTGATGTTAGTGAACCGTATGCTACATGTAACGTTGATTCTAAATTTATTGATAACGATGAACCGACTGAATTTCATCCCACCATCACATCCACTGTAACAAAGGCTACAACCGGTATTTTTCTTTAGTTGAAATGAACATATTTTCATCTTGTGTACTCATCCAAAATGAGTTGCATTTAAGGCTGACTGTCATTTAGACATTACTGAGAACTTTTGTTAATTTAGTCTTTGCCAAGTTTTTTTAATGTATACCTCTGATACTTTCGAAATACAAAATTTCCACTATTAAAGGTTCCCAGTTTTAATAAAACTTTGTAAATAATTAGTACAGATATTTGTATAAATGTTATTAGAAAATATGATAATAGAAATAGGAGATTTTTTGTAATATAATCAGGACCGGGATAAAATTCCGTTTAGCATTTGGCAATTTTTACGTATTTTGTAGTTTTTGGCAATTTTTACACAATTCCCATTTTCACGTATTTACAATAAAACTTAAATACACTACTGGAAAAAAGAATTCAGACACCCATGATTTGTCATAAATATTTTCAAGAAATTAACTCCAAGAATGTCATAGGTAATTTTTAATTAGATTTGGTGTTCCAGAAAGAGGAATTCATCAATGTTGAGACATAATTATCACTGTTTACTTTAAATCTCAAGGAGAAATCCTACAATGCTTGTGGTTAGCTAATTTTCTCTTGGAAAAATGTATTCGGCCACTTCAGACCAAATCAGAGAATCTGTAAATAATTTCATTGGTTGAGCTATTTTTAGTCTATTTATTTTGAAAATACCTAATAAAAGTCTTTCTTCGTCATATATGATGCCTGGTTACGTACCTATTGCCATCCGCGAGTTGATTATCTCCAAACATTTGGAAGGGATAAGTCAAAGTAATATATCCCAACTTGTAGAGCGAACTCGAAGTACTGACGGGGATATCATCAGATGTTTAACTTCTGAAAACATCATTGCCCCAAGCCAAAGCCCGGAAGATCAAAGAAGACCTCCAACACTTCCCAGTCAGCTCTTGTGCCCCTTTCAAAGCGAAATCCCAGAGGAAGTTTGCAAGGAATAGGCTGGCTGTCACCTCCTCACAGCAAGAACTGTGTGAAACATCCTGAAGAAGTACTCAATTGGGACTTTTGTGGCACCCAGAAAGCCATTCTTAACCTCAACGCAAAGATTACTCAGGTTGAGGTGGATCAAGTTGATGAGAGACAATTCGTCTGAACATTGGTCTAATGTTATATTTTCAGATGAGTCCAGGTTTGAGCTATACTCATCAAAAAGAATGTTGATAGAGACCAACTGCGCAGAAGTTCAGATTCTTGACTCAATTTACTCGGAAGACCATGAAGTATGGTGGGAAGTCTGTCATCGTATGGGGTGCAATATGGAAGTGTTGCGGACGCAAGATTATTCATATCACTGATACTCTCCGAAGCTCTCAATATGCTCGGATTCTAGAGAAGGAATTCTTGCCACTCCTTACAAATGATTCAATATGGTGCTCCTCAAAAGAAATGAAAAGCTTCTTTCACAATAATGGGGTTGCTATCCTTGCTAAATGGTCTGGTCAATTTCCAGAACTTAAAATTATCGAAATATGTGGGAAGTGGTCAAATATCGAATTGTACAGCATACTCTTCACACTGAAGACGAGCTGTGGAGCGCAATAAAGAAAGAATTCTATTCGATTCCCAACAGCTTTATTGAAAGACTTTTCGCTTCAATCCGTGATCGCCTTGAAGCTGTTATTCGCTAAAAGGGACACCCTACAAAATATTAGAAGAGACAATTTTGTTGCTAAGTGCTTGTATTGCATCAATTATTAATTTATGTATCTTATTTTAGTTTACTTTTTTCGGATTTGCTCACTTGTTAAGTTTTTTTCATGTAGCCGAATACATTTTTCCAATACAAGTTTTCTAATTTTGATTAAAAATTAATTACCAATTGTTATTCTACATATTTGATGGTATTAGACATACAGATTTTCACTTCTCAATCAAAGTAACACTTAGTTATAATCTTAGACACACTCTTTCCAATTAATGTTCATTATTTATTCAAAATAGCAAGGTGGTCGAATCATATTTCCAGTACTGTACTTCCTCAATAATTATCAGAAATAGCAAACGGCTTTTCTAAGAAAAGTGGCTCAATTAAGATTTTAATAATAAGCTAGTTGTATTTCTTAGAAGCGTATCGCACAGCTTGCAATGCTGTAGTACTCACTCGTATAATCGAGGTTATTTATCTTAGCACTTTATTGCATACTGTAAATTCAAAGAAGCAAAGCTATATTTCGTTTCTTCGGAATATTTATTAGGAAACCCTGGGTTTTTTAAAAAAATATCCTTGCCGTTTTACTTGAAAGGCGCCATAAATGCTAGTTTTTTAAAAGAGTAGAAGCAGCATAGTCACGTTGAACAAAATACTTAAATCGAAATATTACAACAAATATAGAAGGGTATGGATGTCATTTTTTTGTTATGTTCTACAAGATACTGTAAATGTATTTCAAAACATTTTTTGACTCTTTTCTCATTTATGTATGTGTGTTTCTGTGCCTGTAAAGTCATTGTTGCTTTAAAGCAACAGAATGCAATTTGGGAATGTTTTTTTACAGAAGGTGCTTTTTATAATTTAGATGTTGTGCTTAATTCAGTAAACACAAGAATCATCTCTGTAACTTTTTTTAAGTTAATTGTAGAAACTTTTATTGTTCTAAAAAGTATGATTTCACAGAGTACGTAACATTCCACCACCTGATGTGTCTGAAGAAAGTGACCTTTCAAGTGACAGTAATGAAGAATTATTTTGTCAAAATGCTGTAAAAGATAGTGAAACAGCGGAGGAAATTGAAGAAGATGAAAGGCATCTGGAAATATTGTTCTACTCCTGCTGCAGCACATGCCCAGAAACAATTGGCATAAATTGTACTTCAACAATTGGTACACCTCAATATGCTCGGATTCTAGAGAAGGAATTCTTGCCACTTCTTACAAATGATTCAATATATTAGCAGGATTGTACTACTTGTCACCCCTCAAAAGAAATGAAAAGCTTCTTCCACAATAATGGGGAATGGCCTGGTCAATTTCCAGACCTAAACTCTATCGAAAATATGTGGAAAAAGGTCAAATATTGGATTGGACAGCATACTTTTCAGACTGAAGACAAGCTGTGGANATTGTTCTACTCCTGCTGCAGCACATGCCCAGAAACAATTGGCATAAATTGTACTTCAACAATTGGTACACAGGACTAGATCTTATAAAGACACTTTTTTATGGCCAAGGAATCGCATGCTTAGGAACAGTTCGAGCTAACCCTCTTCCGAATTGCAAGTTGACTGCAGATCAAGTAATGAAAAAGAATGGCAGAGGATCTCTCGAGATATGGACAGCAGATTATAGTGGTGTGGAACTTAGGGCTGTCAAATGTGTTGACAATCGTGATGTAACACTACTATCAACATATGAAAGTGTGAACGCAACTACTGAAATAGTTCGCTTTGATCAAAAAGAAAAGAAAAAGTCAACGTCACATGTCCATCTATTGTATCAACTTACAATAAATTTTTTGGGTGGCGTAGAGCTGTTAGATGGACTTTTGAGTCTTCACAGAATATGTTTGTGATCAAAGAAGTGGTACCACAAGTTGCTGTTTCATTTTTTTGATATGGTTATTATGCAATCTTGTATTTCGTACCGTCATTGTAACGAAAATACATCAACACTGAAACTTACAGAGTTCAAAATGCAGATATCTGATTGCTTGCCGAGGAAGGGAAAGGCGACTACAAACAAAAGAGGACGACCATCTACTGCAAATGTCGAGAAGGAATATTCAGCAAAGAAAAAGCGTGGCCTCACGACATCTTTACCACAAAAGCTATTTGATTAGACGAATGCATCATTGGCCAACCTTTATGGAAGATAACAAAAAAGGACGATGCAAAAATCCTAGATGCCAGCAAATTACAAGAGTGTTTTGTGATAAATGTAAACTGAATTTGTGCTTTATTGACAAACCAAATTGTTACAAACGTTTTCACATGGAGTAATTATGTCTATTTTAGAAATACAGAGTATTTGTTTTTCATTTGTCTAATTTCTTGCAAACGGAGCCTAAGTCACGTGATTTTCATTTTGAGAACTACAGAAATTCTATGAGCTATTTTAACTAATGAAAGAAATAGGTGCTTACTAATGATGTTGACTTTTATTTTATTTATTTTGCATATTTACAGCATTATGTTAGCTATTAGTATTGTATAATTTTATTACCTTAGTTGCATATTGTTGCTTTAAAGTAACAAACTTCAAAACACCCAAAAATATAGTTTTTCTTAAAAATTTCAATTAAATTCCATTATTGACTTCGTTTTCTTTAGTTTCCGAACGAAAATATATTTTCAAGCCATATGAGAAAAATCATGCAACGTAGGGCTAAGGAGAATACTAAAATCGAAACTCCCTGGAACATCTGGACTTACAATGCAATATCTAATATAATATTTTTTATAGCATGTTCAATTTACTTCAAGTACGGAGCAACCAACGTCAAATACTAATTTACAAATCATATTGCAGCACCAAAACATGCAAGTCGTGCAGAGATGAAATCAAGACAATAGCTCTTTGCAACAAATCTTCCCCAAAGAATCAATTCGAGAAGAACAATGATTTGACAAGTGTTAGCATATCACTACACAACATTGAGAAATACACTGGGAAATTTCCTAGAAAATGAGAATAAGCCGTCGATCTTTCAAAACATGTCGCATTATTTGATGGTGACGACTCGACCAATACCTTTTGCAAGAAAGTTGCTTGGTGGGACATGTGGATTCAGCTGAAAAGCCCAAATAATCGAAGTCATACAATGCCTTTGAACAGGCCACAAGACTGCCATTCAGATTATTTTGTCAGCGGTCAGGAGATCTTAACTTCAAACAATTTCATCTCCTAACTGATGACGCAGCTTCCAAATATGCAAAGCAAGTATAATTTTGAAGGGAACATACGATGAACTGCTTCATATACCATGCACTATGAATGCCTTGCATTGGCTAGCAAACTATGTCCTTGATGAGAATCCAGTTTCAGATTTGTTTGTATTCCATATGAAAAAAAATTATTTTTAAGAATAACACTCTTTTCACTGTAAAATCAATTTGGCACTTCCTAGATTTTCTTGTTGTGACTCAGAAGCTAGATTCAAAGTGTATTGCAAAAAACTTTGAAATAATTTGCGAGTCATTGAAAAGTCTCAATTGTGACAATTGTCAAGTATCAACTAACATCAGTTGCTGCAAATTTTCATCTTCTCCCATTTTCATTTGAACAACAGTAAAAGCATCAAACATTTGGAGATTCAGCTGCTATTTTAAGTGAAACAATTGCGAAGTGACATTGGAACCACACAAGACAGAATTAAGCTACATCTTATCTAACAATCCAGATCTCAATCCATTCCTGGAAATTACTGATGTTCTGAATTGAGGAATTTTCTACCTTGCAGCCATTCCAGAGAGAACCTTGGAGACCTATTGTTAGTGCCAATATCGAGTGTTTTTGAACCTCACTTATATTCTTTCGCTACAACGTCAAAGTCGGTGCTTCATTTAATATATCATATGCCAATTTCGTGAAATAGTGTCTCATAATTACTGAAAAATAGAAAAGAATTGTCATTAATATTTTGTTTTTTACGCAATTCTAACGCATTTTCGACCTATTTTTATAAGCACTTTTTCGACCTATTTTTATAAGCACTTTCATCCTGTATTTAGTATAATATGTAATAATTATTAACGTTGATAATAATTAACTGTCTTCGTGTTAAAAATCATAGAAATTTTAGCGGAATGGCATATTTTCACTTCATATGAACTGTATAATTTACTTGTGATGTATTTATTTTTGTTGCTTTCAATTAGTATCTTACAATTGCTTAGAATCGGTTAAAATGGAATCGGTACAATCTGAGCCTAATTCTTCTGATAGCGAAAACGATGAGTTCAACTCTGCATTCTGCACCGCGTTGGACATTTCAATGGAAGAAAAGACCGCTCTAACTTCTCCAATTAACCTGAAGCAGTCTCTTGCTCGTATTCAGACGCGACTTGACACACTTGCATCGAAAGTCGGTTTGACGCATGAAGAATCGATTGGAGATAGAACGATGTGTTTTTTGCAGAGTATCAAGGGTGGCACACCTGGTATTTTGAATTTCCTATAAAATTATTTAAATACGAACCCTGTTCCATTAGTATCGAGCATCCACATGTATTTGGGTTGCTTGCCATTTTTAAAACAGGGTAGGTTACTTACCAAAGGAAAATTTCGTATCTACATTACCAATGAAACGTGTTATTCATTACCAAAAGCCGTCTTCTCAGTACTGTTAATTCCTGGTTAAAAATTTTAGATTAGGCTTCACGATAGCATGGGCATGGTTGAAGTGTCCCAATCGTCAGGTTTTCAAAATTGATTTTGACTGCTTAAATAAAAAATAATTACGGTAAAAAATTGTCGGTGGAATTTTCGTACCGCTTTTGGTTATGACTAAGATGTATGTCCACCTATCAGAAAATCCTAAATACGCCCCTGCAAGTTACATCAGCTTTCTGGTCAGGTGTGAGGTGTCGTAAATCAGGTGCAAGTTAAAAGTTAAATATAATCAGGTTTGGCCGCATCCATTGTCTTTGATCAATTTGATATCTATTTAATTCAGTAGGTTTGATATCAATACTTTGCATTACTTTTATTGCACATGTGAGGCTTATCATAGGCTGACGTGATTTAAGTCTATAATTGCTGTATTCAACCTATGTAACGTAAAAACCAATTATTGTTGATTTCATGTAATGATGGGATCAACATGTTTACTCAATGTAAAATATATATCCAATTTTTTTCCTCTTAATTCTATTAGTTTTGCGGTTGGTATATATATTAGACTTCGTAAATAATATCAAAATTACTATGGTTTAATTTTGAAAAATAATTATTTAATTAGAATATTTTTCTGTTCTCCCTAAATATGTTAATACTGATGCAATATTTTGTAAGGAAATATTTTGATTTTATAAAATCCTTTCCTTTATTTACATCAGGCGATACGGAACCAGGTCAGGTTTGCTGTGAATTCATCTCTTCTTACCAGTACCATTTGAGCAGTTAGAATAATGTCTCGGGAAAAAAACATTGAGAGAAGCGGACTGTATAAGTTGGATTTAGCAATTTTGCTATAAAAGAGGCACTCTAGTTGCAGAAAGGATGGCTCGTAAATAGCATGATCAATATTAATGCAAGAGTAGTCTACCAACAGGAGAATCCTGAAAAAGTAATTGGAAATTTTTTATCTCCTGGAAAAATTTTTTATTTAAAATCTAACATCGTTCGGTTTCAACGAAGCCCATCAAAATGGAATATAACACATATCCGTTCCTGGTATGTTATAATTTCTGATCTGGGAAATGCAGAGAAATGCAGGGGTTTTGATTGGCTATTGTAGTAGGCGATCTGTCAAGGTTGGAGCCGATGTGGACACCCCAACTCCCATTTGAGAGAACAGTAAGCCACATCTTGCAGAATCTTGTTAATATACTAATGTTAACATCTCGTTGATTTCCCTGTTTACTTATTAATGCGCAAAATTGACAAAGATATCATGTGTGAAGCCTTATTGAATCGAGATCAGATTACATATTTTGCAACTGTATGATCATAGTGGATGACACCTGAATTCCACTCTACAATCCGAAAGTGAAACAACAGTCAAGGATGAGGCAGATAATTTCGCCTTTTCTATTAATGAATTTAGTATTTTTATGTAATTTTTAGGTTTAAACTGCCAATAATCCATTAAAATATTTATTATTATACTACAATCATCCATTAAAATCTTTAAAATTCTACTTTAATCCTAATGATCTTTAGGATTTTGAAAGTTAGGAAGGGTGAAGAGATGAAGAAATGAGATATTTTTTAAATATTTGACATTGGAAAAGGTTTGAAGTGCTGAATTGATTTTTTGATTAAGTTGGAGATAGATGAGTTTGAAGTTATTGGGATGACCTCCAGGAAGTAGATAGAGGGAGAGGGAAGGAGCCATTTTTTCATCTTCATCATTTGGGATTTCTTGATGAAAAAAGAGTTGGTTTTATTATTCTGGCAGAGGTCCTTTGATATAACATTATCATAGCATTGCTATCCAATATAAAGAAGTAATTGATGTCATTGTTCACTCCCGAAATCATACATCTTAACATACATTCCAAGTTCAAACCAAATTATATCTGATTTAATAGAAATATGCTAGGTACATGCATCATTTCATTTCATTTGCTTAAGATTACCCTGCGCTCCGTTCTCTAGGATAAGCGCAACAAGAGCATCTGGACCAATGGACCCACCACAAAGGACACGTTTGGCAAGAACCCAGTGTTTTAAGTGGAATTTTGGTTTTTTATGTACAACAGTATATATCGTTCTAATCTATATTATAGACTATATAGCCAAGCCTACAAAACATAAACCATACAAATAGCTCAACAAAAGAAGCATTATAATATTTTAAGTCGTGTAAGGTGTAGAATATTAAGATTATTAGATATTTAAAATACATTAATACCATAGATAAGTAAGAGTAGCACAAGTAACTAAGCAAACTTATATAATTATATATATATATATATATATATATATATTGCATGATTACCAGCCAATCGTTGTGTTAATTACACTACGAATCTTCAGTTATATATAATGTATCAAACGAATTTCATAAATGTATAGGTATATTAATTCAGTTTCCACTTTCCGAACTTCTAAACATTTGTTTTTCTCTTTAAAGATAGTTTTTCACAATTTCTCTACGCAAAGAAACATTTGCTAAACTTTTAAACAATTTCAAATGTACGAAAAATAGAGTGAGTTGAGTCAGACAATACTAAACCAAGCCAGTTTTCTGCATATATTTTTTTTACAAAATTAAGTCTATATCGGCTGAAGGTTTTTTTCACTTTTAAACCCCAGAGGGTGCTTCAAAAACACCCTTCACAAAATCAATACTGTTCATCAAAAAGCAGCGAAACTTGGCAGAACTACAGCTTTACATGGCTAAATACTAACGGAACAAAATCGCGATGTTTTGGTCTTTGACGTCAGTAGTTACAAAAAATTTGAAAAATTATGTTCCCATAACAGAATGGTGCTGAAATTTGGCAGGGTCATTGCCACATATATCTAATTGCAAAAATATCAATGGTGTACCCCATTGATTTCCGATAGATAAACAAACATTTGCAGAACAACTTATTGATCATTGGCTGAAATAAATAAAATATTGTTTATGGAATAAAATTTAAATGCTTCAAAAAACCAATCATAAAATTAATACCAATTTTAATGATTCGTTTTCCTAATATGTTTTTTGTAAAAGTAAAAAAATAATGTAGAATCTTCTTTCAAATTTGAGATTTAACGTTATTTCTCTAGGTGGGGTGCTTCTTCAGCACCTCGACTGAGACGGGTTAACGTCACAAAGATTAAAAGTATCTACAAAGTTATCAAAAGCGGCTTTATAAAAATTAAACAAAATACTGCAAAAAGTTATTTGCATCTGTCAACAATCGATCTTCGGGTGCTAAGAAGGGCCATCGACGTAAATATTCGACTGATTAGGATTTTTAATTATTTCTATTACAAATATAGTTCAGAATCATACTCTGAATTTGGGTGAATTTGGTGAAATGTCCTCCGACGGAAAATTTATTGTTCATTACACTTGAAAGTTTTCTTCCTAATGTCCGTCGTACTGATTAATGTGTTGTTTCGTAATCATTTTCATTCCAGTTCAACTCAGTTTGTTGTGGATGGAGACGGCTCTATATCCTGTTGATCTCACGTTCTATTGGAGGTCGTGCAACATGAACTCAGGATCCTATAGCACACATAATCGAAATTCTATTTCTGGTGGTTGAACAGGTCTGGTTTATCAGCAAGCGGTATGGCCAGTCTCATTATCAAAGCTCCAGTGCCTGAAGCTTGACCACCAGTTGTTGCAATGGCAAGGGAACAGAATGACGATTTTGGTTACTCTTGATTCATACAGGTGTTTCTTTGCATGTCCGTGTTTCCTTGAATTATTGCCTAAACATTTTGATCACAAATTGCATAGCCTTGAACCAAGAACGTTCTAATTTAGTATGTCCTTGCCTTGAACTAGTTGCGAGACTTAGAATTCCCACCCTACCTTCACGGCATGGAATCTTCAGAACTTTCAGAAGCTCACTGTCTACATCTCTGCCAAATATGGCTGAAAGAAAACATCGATTTTTCTTAAAATGGTGCTAACCGTTCATCTATCTGAGGCTTTTTGCTGCACAGGAATGTTTGTTTGCTCGATAGTCAAACAAGATATTCTGACTTGGGGATAACATTTCGGACTATTGCTTTTCACATTTATAGTTGGCTGCAAAAAAAATGAGACTAGAAAAAAGGCATATTACTTTTGAACTACTGAACGTAACAACTCAAGAAAGGTACGATTTAAAAATAAATTAAAGGACTATACGTAAAAAGCATCAAAATCTAATTTGTTTTCCTCCTGTAGAAATAACTTCATTCAAACGAACTGAAACTGATTTCATTAAATTGGACTTCATTTCAGATGTCAAAATGTGTTGACTTTCTTGAATTTTTTCTTTTAAATCGCGATTTGTAATGCGTTTGATGATACTGACTAATGTTTTTGTTTAGTGTATTGTGAAAATTATACTTATGGAACTCAAATCATATAATGTGTATCATTTTACTACCAAGTGTTTCACAACCTAAGGCATCGATAAAACATTGGAAAATGCATAACAATAGGTTCACGTAAAAATTTGTTATAATTTTACACAGAATCCAGTATAATCTACCTTAGTTCTATTACATGATTATGCTTTTCTTAAGTTTTCATGTTAACCACGTTAACGTCGAGAGCTTGAATTGTTGTACGTTTGTTTTACACTCCGTTCCTTTGAAATATTTTGAGACAGTAACTTCAATTTTAATTAGTTATTGAATGTTGCCATTCATTCCTTAATGCTACTTTCCAATGCAGTTTTTATAAATTTATATTCTTTTCGGGTGTATTTTCTAAACCTTTATTTTAATTTCCATTAGATTAAACTTGATAGGAGAAACATGCTGGATTTAAGGTTCTAACCAACAGTTAAAAACAATTAGATTTAATTATATAATAAATTTCAGCATGCGTAGGCTGCTTAATTTGCATAATTATATTATTTAAGGCCAACCACTGTTATCGTGGTAACTGAACATTAGCGCATTTGTTTTGCATGCAAACTAGCAGCGGAATTGTGAAATTGTAGTAAAGACACTACATGTAGTTGTTTTCCTAGAACTTCCATGTTATATTTCCTTCAAATCAAAGTAAATTCAGATATGCAACTAATTATGCTCAAAACACATCCTGTCTATTATTGAATCCAGTTAAAGTAAGTTTTATATCTTTAGTATATTAATTTAGGTATAATAAATTCACCTGGTCGTGATCAAATTTCTTCACTGACACCGTTTTACACACCAGCTGAGAAAAAACCTAGACGTTACATTGTTAAGCATTTACCCTATTCCGAACAGGGAAGAGCTTCGCCTAGTTCTTCGGCTAGTGGGTTGCCTTTCAGAAGATGTCCAACGCAGCCGTCAATTTCTCCCGTAGTCATAAAGCCTATTAAACTTTGAAGATCAATATTTTTGTATTCATTGTCATTTTGCAATTATAGATGTTTTAGTAGAGGTTTATAATTGAATACATTTTCACGAAAAGCGACTTTTTTGCAGTAAATATCATTATAATCCTCGCTGCTAAATAAAATTTATATTAACACTAATGTCTAATTTTTAGCAATTTAGCTATCTATTTTAACAAGCGTTTGGCTATGAGCATATTTTTTTAAATTGCCCTATTTTCAGTGAAATGCTATACAGACTTGTGCATAATAGTTCGGACTAATGCTTTTCACATTTATAGTTGGCTGCAAAAAAAATGAGACTAGAAAAAAGGCATATTACTTTTGAACTACTGAACGTAACAACTCAAGAAAGGTACGATTTAAAAATAAATTAAAGGACTATACGTAAAAAGCATCAAAATCTAATTTGTTTTCCTCCTGTAGAAATAACTTCATTCAAACGAACTGAAACTGATTTCATTAAATTGGACTTCATTTCAGATGTCAAAATGTGTTGACTTTCTTGAATTTTTTCTTTTAAATCGGATATATTTTTCGGATTTTTCTTCTCAACGTCATTTTTCAATATCTGCCACACGTTTTCAATTGGAGAAAGATCAGCAGAACTTGGTGGCCAAAAAATTGATATTATTTTCAGAAAACCAATTTTTTGTCTTTGCTGACGTGTGCGGGGTTGCTCCGTCCTGTTGGAGTATCCATCCATCATCATATAAAGCATCAGCATAAGGCATAAATTCAGCTATAATTTGGCAATATCTTTGACTGTCGATTGTGGCTTTTCCGTCTAAAATTTTCAAATAAAACCCACGATAGGAAAGTGCTCCCCAAACCATAATTTTTTGGTCGAACTTTGGAACCGCTTTTGTTGGTCTTGGACATTTCTTTGACGACCACACTTGTACTTTGTTTCTGTGTAGTTGAAATACGCACTCATCAGTTATCCAAACATCTTCAAAAGTGTAGTCTTTCCAATCTTTCACGAAATTTAATCTTTTTTCTTGATGTT
>CABFPE010000156.1:445107-462246 GCA_900660155.1 Hofstenia miamia | reverse complement strand
ACTCTACGGGAGTAAAACGTTGACATCAAAATATGAATTTAATGTAGAGAATATATAAATGTATTAATGTAAAAAATATGTTAAACAAAAATAAACACTATTTAATGCATATTCCTTTGCTGTAAACAGTGAAATTCCAAAAACTCTTATTAAATAAATCAATGCATCTTCTTTTCAAAGGCACTGAACTTCGTATTTTCAAAATATCCATATTTTATTAAGAAAATGTATATACCGACATTCTATTCTAACTTGATGGCTTGCTGCATGGATTATTGCAAAAGTTTCAAGCTGGTAGTTGCACTAGAAAAATATTTAAATGCTATTGCATAAATTCTATAACACTTTCTTGAAAAGACACATATAGAGATATTCTTCATAATTTGAACTTCACTTTATTATATACACTTTGAAATAAGAGTCTTTGAAAGAGGGCATCAAACCTGAGTGAGTGCTAGGGGACTAAGCCCCTGTCTTTCGAAATCTTAAATTTTTAAATGTGATGTTATCAATATTTTTTCTGTTTTGTTAAATTTGCCGTCTTTTTAGTACATCATAAAACTAATTTTTACTCAATTGTTACTAGAACTATTGTACATTTTAATAACAGTTTCCAGATTATTATAATATTAATTTTATCTCAACAAATTGCTGAAATTTCATATATCAATGTTAAAAATACTTAAAATACTTCAACATTTGTTTTTATAACCAAGTAAAAGCCATATTGAATGAAACTGAAATTTTAGTGAAATTTTATGTTATATCAGCAAATCCAGAAAAGACCGATAAATTCTGAAAATGTCTTCCCAAAATTGAATAAAAAATAACATAAATTTTGCAAAACAAGACCTTTGTCATGTTCACATCAAACAAGTGCACTGTATACGATAAAATTTAAATGAACCAACTAGAAATTCAATTTTTCCTGAATGTTAGCTTGCCCTCAAGGATTCGTTAACCAAAATCCTCAAATTTGATTAACAACCAAAGTCAAACCAAAATATTTTAACATGCACGAATTTTTCATTTTCTTGAATTGAGTAAAATTTTTACTCATGGCAACTGCTACAACAGTACAATTCTTTATTAAAAGTGATTGCTTACAAATATTTTTTTTGACCTTTTCAATACGTTTTTAGTATAATGCTGGAAAGAATTTATTGAAAGATTCCGCACTTAAAAGTTACTTTTTGTACGAAATCGTTTTCATGAAACGTGATGAAACACAGAAGCGAACCAGATCTTGTTTGGATATTCGAGAGCATGTTTTACATATTGTTAGATTGATTTTAAATTGGTTACTAGTATATTAAACAATGAAATACTTTTTAAAAAACATGTTAAATATGTAAATTTTGCTAGATTAAAAAGAAACTTTAGTGACTAAAAAATATGACCAACTTAGTCAAAGCTTAACTCTTTTTCAAAAATGTCGCTTAGCGATTAATCTTAAGCAACCTATGGTCTTCTTAAAAATACAATCCGTTTTTCCCCAATTTTCAAATGGTTGTACCTAATGTACTGGAAACTATTAATTATTTTTTAATTAAAATTCCGATTTCTTGAAGTTTATTCAAGTCATTTCTAAAGTAAGGCTCAGACAGCAATGGTTTTAAAATCCCAATGGGCATCAGTTTACCCCATGCAATTATTGTCAAAGTTAAGGATCTTCTTGCGTAAAGTCTGAGCTACAACAGCTCTCAACAAAGTAGAATTTTAAGACATAAATAAAAAAACACTTTTCTAACTTAATTAAAATAGCCTTTTATACATTTTCAAATAATTTTCTCCAAACCTATTAAGGAATTTGGAAATATTTACAGGTGAATGTTAAAATTCCTGTGGCTGAAGTTCTTAAATAGATTGACTACTTATCATTGAAAATTTCGATTTTTTAAAAAAGATTTATATACATGTACACTCTTCATACGAAAGTTCATGCATATTCTAAGGTTTAGAGCACATGGGAGCAATGCCCAACTTTAACTGTTTCTCTAGGTGTAGAAAAACCTCCCAAACTAGTTAAGCCATGTTTTTCGCAGTCCGAGGTAGCAACGATAAAGGATAGGGAGTTGAAAAATTTGAACAAATGCACGCCTTAATGGGATCGCGAACGAGGGAGAAAGACTGAGTATATTGTAGTGCCCTCATAAGTTATGAGCGCTAAAATTTTTTTTCAAGAAATCATAAAAAATTAGGAAGTTCCGAACTATTTTAGAGTTGATGATGTTCAATTCTATACCTGCTCTCACATAAAAATGTTTTCCAAACTTCTAGCCCTCTGATTTTTAAAGGGTTTGACACCAATGCTTAAAAGGCAAGTTTATCATAAAATACAAATTTTGATATTTCGTGCTTTGCGTTCTCACTAAAAATATTCTAAATACAACACAACTTATCATCATATGTATGTGTGGATATATATATATATATATATATATATATCTATATTGTAAAATGAATTAGAAATTTGATTTTCTGATCCTAAACAAATAATTTAATAATTCAAATTTTTGAGTGTATTGATTTAGCAAAATATATAGTCAAAAAGTCAAATATAATACAAAGTGTTTAGGTATACAGTATAGTTTTATTACGTGAAATTTCCTTGTCCTTAACAAGCACAATTCACTTCTAAATTTTTTGGTGGAATCATGGCAACACTTGCATGTGTCTACTTGTATTTATTAGATTCTCTTGCACAACTGTCCAGTCAAGAAATTCTTCTTTCTGCCCTTAGCTCATCATCCATAAAAGATTGTTTCTTCAATTAGTTTTTTGCAAATGGCGACTTTGATTTTATCAGTAATTTTTTTAGATGATTCACCGTAAATTTTAAATCTTTGTGTCTTCGTAATTGTACAGCCACATTTTAAACCAAGACATGCATACATGGTGTAATCTAATAAATAATATGCTAGCATAATTATGCAATCATTTCTCCATATTATATAAATTTAGTTAATTCATTTTCATAACAAGTAATGAAAAAAATTAGGAAGACTTGCATTGTATCGATAATTTATAATCAACATTAGAAAGAACAATTCCACACTGTAGATAACTATGGACAAACGTTTGTGCACTATAAAATAATTCTTGGCTTTCTCTTCTCTGGAACAACATCCACAAACACTTGCATAAATGTCAATCCAAATATTCCAAGTATCACTATGATATTGAGTCAAAATTGCCTTAAATGAATAGTGGACTAAATTTTTATAACACTTCAATCAAAAGGCGCTCTAAAGCTTCTAAGTAAGGAGATTTAGCAAGTTTTTGTTAAGGTTTCACCTTAAATAATACAATGCAAATTGAAAACGTGAATTAACTGAATTAAAAATGACAATTTCTGAAATACCTGACAATAGATTTTTTTCTTGGTTCAGTACTTATGAAATTTCATATAGCAAAAATAAAAAATGCAAAGAATTAATAGTTAATAATAAAATATATTTTATCTGTACCAAATATTAACAGGACGAATATTTATAAAATGTAGTTTCATCAAAATTAAAATCGCTAATATTTTATATTATGAGATATTTCATAATTTAACAAGGAAATAAAATAATAAGATTTAGCTTATTACGCTATTGTGAAGCTATGATTCCCAAAGCCGAAAATAGCAAGTACCTTATAATATTTTTACTGATAGAATGGGTAAGCATAAATGGACATTTTACGCAATCAAATAAACATGAAATCAACATTGTTTACTTTTTAAATATTCAATTAGGCATCACCCTATCAGATTCCAAGAAAAATGAGTTAATATCGTTTCTTCTAGCATGTTTGTGTTACGAAATCCAATATTTTAACGGAATTTCTCTTGATTAAAAGGGTGAATCCAATGCAACTTTATGCAAAATAATTTTTGAGAATTTTCGAAATTTAAATGGCTAAATGGAATCAGTGGCATTCGAATTTCAACACCCTGAGAAAAGTAGAGCACTATATGATATTCCCTGTATATTAAATGGGAAATTTATATCTACACATGTATTAAGATAGTGACTAAACCAAATTTTAATGAGCCAGCTATCAACAAGGAAAATTATACTAGAAAAATATTTATAGCAAAAATGATGTTTACTTATATTGAAATTTGTGCTTGGAATGTTTCTAAGTATCATGTCTTTAATATTTTTTATTGAATTTTAGTAACAATTTTGTAAGTTTTAAATATTATTTTAGCTATGTTTGTGTTTATCTTCAAGCATTCATACAAGATTCCTGAGAAGTATTGTACATGCAAGTCCGTTTACTAAACAGAGCAGAAGAAATGTTGTAATTTTCGAAAAAGTCTTGAAAATTTGAATTTTAGCAAATTACCTTACTAGGTTAATGCGTTGCCAATTTCACTAGAAGGCACAGTCATTTGCAATAATCTTCTGTATATCTTTGCACTAGACATAGTAAAAATAATTATTTAATACCATTATACATGTTCAAGCTACACATTCTCTAATTTTACACGTAGCTGCAGGTAATTCGAATAAATATTACCAAATCTTGAATATTTGGATTTCACACTTCATAACTACCAATTTGTTAAATTCTTGCACAAATTCATGCCAGATGCTTTCAATAATATACCAAACTTAAAAAAAATTTTTAAGTTGCCCTGGTTATGTTCATAACAATTTTGTTAATGGAAAATACTAAATCCTTGATTTTAATAACTGCAGGTGGCATGTAGATGTATGTATACTCCACACAGCAGATCAACAAATTTCAAATATTTTAAGCAAATATTAATCTCCTAGCATTCTTATAATACTGATAAGTGAAATTATGTATATATATTTTTTTCATATATATATATATATATATATATATGGTAACAGTAGATTTTATACTAGATATAAAAATACTGTACCAAGTGGCCGAAGAATGCCAGTGAAAGTACCCAAATGCACACACAATGCTCCGTCCCAAATAGCCAGAATTTGCATCAAAACCACAAAGCTTGTCTTCTGCTTAATATTAACACATGTGAAAATGATAAGTGAGTTAAGGATCACACCAACAACGCCTATTATTCCATTGGAAATGTTAATATTAGTTGCTAAGATGTAGTCAGGCTGCTGTGCAAGGGTCAGGTTAATCTGCATTTACGAATCTCTGATTGCACATTATCTTTCCTAGTTATTTATAGTTAGCTTCCGCAGGTGATTGGTTCTTAAAAGTAAAAGGATTTTAGGACTTTGCTAATGACCAATTGAATTGCAGCATATTTCTATCAGAAAAGCTTCTACAATAGTAAAGTTGTGAACACAGGTATCTCATGAAAAAATTTGGTATTATATCTGTACATGCATATTCATTAGAAATATCCAAGCCAAAATTTTTTTTTGAAAAGTATATGCAATATATACACAGGTATAGGCTGTACGCAATATTACTATCGGATACAGGTAGGCCTTCTGTTCCACATTCATAGAATCATAATCATTTACAAGAACTAATTGAAAACATAAGTAATAACATTTTCAGCAGATAAAACTTGAACCATTTTTTAGTGAGAGAGGCTACTGGCTGTGGTAATTTATGGGACTGCTTCAACATATTTTGAAATGATTTATTGTGCTAAAGGGTTTGTTATGAAATTGGTAATAATTTACATCAAAAAATTTAGCTTTCTAAGAACAATTTGATATGCTAATACCCCAAATTTCCTGAAGGAATAACTTACTTTACCTTTTAAGTAATGCTAGTTTCAAAATTTAACTGCAAAGACCAAAAAAATTGAAAAAGTGATCTGTCGGGCGTACATTGTAATATTTTCAAATAATATTGAAAATGAAATAGTAATGATAACATGATTGGATAGCTTACGCGCAAGCTTCCTGTTCAAGAAGTTTAATGAAGTTGTGGTCATAGAGAAAATTATGGCTTTTCAAACACATCACCGTTCGTCCGACAGATTTTTGGCTATATTTATAATGCTTCTAAATAATTATTTAGCTTGGTGTCATGAAAGTTTCCAAGGTATCAAATATGCATATATCCAATAAATTTATGTCAATATAATTTTTGGCAAGCATGTATTTCGTGAGAATTGCGCTACTAAAGTTTTTCACCAAAATCTGTACAACGTACACAAAGTCTTATTTTCTCAATATTTATCACTAGAGACACTGCCATATTAACTTTAACGTAAGGATATATACGAGGGTGGTATGTATTGGACATGTGCAATGGCACTTAGGACAGAAGTTTCTGCTCTGGTGTGAAGAATATAGAAAAAGAGATGCTGACAGAAAACTGGCATCAATTCGCGTTTATCTGCAATGAATCTGCCCACAAATCCACATGACATTGTAGAACAATTCTCTTGTGATTCATTTAGCAAGTACTGCATGACAGGAGACTTTAATTCATGAAAACCTTGTCTGATAGATTCGTCAAATGAAGTTGAAAATGATATTGTGATCTCTTTCTATTCTTGGAAAAGGATTGATCGCATAAAAATAGCACAGGAAGCTTTATTACTTGAGGATGTATTGGAGAAATGGAATGAGTCTGTTCTCATGTTGAAGACTAGCATATATAGAAAACAGCAACAGGTGAGTTTATAATATTAGCATATGTGCGTAGCCAATTTTATAATGAATTAAAGGAATCCTAATAATATTTTTAGGTCATGTCGTAAAACATGAAAATCTGTCTAAACATTGGTGAGAAAATCCTTCATGAGGATTACAGTGAGAGTTATGTGCATTTTGGTCACGACTAATTCAGTATATATATAAAGGCCCTGTTAAAGGCCCAATGGATGGAATTGGTGGCACAATAAAACGAGTGATATTAAATAATGCTAATTCTAAAAAAATAGTTATAAATTCACCTAGGGAGTTTGCTAATCATGCAAAAATCCTTGTACCATCCGTCACAATGTTTCTCTCAAAAGATGACGAGTTATAAGAGCCTAAAGAAATTCCATTCGTGCGATTTTTTAAAGACACTTTGAAAATTCGCAAAGTTATTCGTAACTTTAATAAGAAAGGAATTTGTTGCTTACATTATTTTCAGCTCTCTTCTGATAGTACTGCCTTTCACCAGCAATATTATCAACGACCATGTGATCCAATGGCTTGTGATCACAAGAAGACTTCTGTTGATAACACTTGTGGTTATTGCCTTCTTCAATATTCGAAGGGTCAAGAGTGGTTATGTTGCCCAGCGTGTGATATATGATTTCATTAGACCTGCTTCCATGAATAGATTTTGTTATTAGGCATACTGTTTGTGTTGTGATAGATTGTATAACATATTGTATACAATGTCTGTATAGTTTATAAACACAATTTGCGCATTTATTCTTCTATAAGAGATACCCAGTAATTATTGTTTCAATCAGTATCTTTACAAAATTAAAAAGGTTACCAATAACTTCTGTGAAGTATGCATATCCCGAACACGAATTATAACAAATTATTTTCTTATTTGTTTCAGTGATAATATTTAATTAATATTTTAATGAATCTTTCAACGCATAAACACGAATATTGCTCTGTAAAGTCTAAATAAGTCTTCTAAGGAATTGCTTAGCTTTTCTGTAGTTAATTTGTTTTATTTCTGGTGGACATAATCATTTCCATAGAATCTGTCGGACGTACATATTAAGGACATTGATGTGATATCTAGAGAATATAATTGCAATATGGATACATAGCGCTATGCTAAGATGTAGCAAGACATTCTTTTTAATTGCATATATACATGTATAGGAAGTAGATTTTCGATGCTTCATATTTTTATATATATTTTGTACGTCCGACAGTGTACGTCAACAAGTAGTATAATATTTGTCCAGTAGCTATTTTAAGATAGGAAAGGTATTCAGATAAACTTTATTTTTTTATAGTTAATACTAATATCTCGAAGAAATGAACATAAGTGTTTGATTTCACTAATATTACTTTTTTCGATAGAAGATTTAAATAAAGGACGATTTGAAAATCATTCAAATCTATCAAATACGTCCGACAGATTTTTCTTAAGGAAACCTTCTTGAATACAAAGACTCTGTGAAGATTAAAATATATATATTTTAAGACTATATAACTTAAAGATTCTGTGATAGAAAAATTGTTGTAAAATGTACTCAAGGAACATTTTGGCGCTTTATGAAAATAGCTATTGTACGTCCGACAGATTTTTTAATTTCGTAACAGACCCTAAACTGCCTGCAGGCCATCTGCACGAATAACATTCAAGAAATATGCATACCTTAAGGCATGCTTCTGTTGCCCCTAAAAATAAAAATTATGTGAGTTCCCTTAAATTATTCTCCTATTCTTAGTGTTCGTTTGCATTATGTGCACAACAGAGTTGGAACCGGTTCGACCGGTACCAGTAGGGTCGGGTCAAATTTTTTGTCATGCCGGTTGACCGATGTTCACTTAGTCTACTAATGAGAATTATGAGTAGACCTGAAGCCCACGGTTGTTAGCTCAGTGCATGACTCCTAAGATAAGGGTGGTTGGTAATTAATCCCATGTTTTTATTTGGATAAAGTACCTTTGCTTCTGATGTACTCTCTCCCGACGACAGCTATTACTTAGGAAAGTGAAACTAAAAATGATCAAGAACACGTGGCAACAATAGAGGTATTTGGGACAGATCACATTCTTTAGACATGAAGGAGAAAGTTTTGTATTTTACGTGCTGAAGAGTGAGATTATGAAGATTTCACACAATAAATGCGCATAATTCCAAAAATGTTGACATCATTTTTAAATGCGGAGACTTATTTGCACACTGACTTGGTCTGCTCAGCGGCCAATATTGCATGAATTTTAATTTTTAGAGGCATCTTGTTAGTCAGAATTTTATATTTGTCCAAATTTTGATGTCAAAGTTTGGTAGCAACAAAATTATTTAATGTTTTCATATAATTTTTTGTAATAAATTGAATTAGACTTCTATGTATTGGATTGGTGATATTAGATTTCATTTTTGCAATTAACATGAATGTATATACAGCGGTTAAGTGGCCGAAGTTTGACCGCTACTGCCAAATACCGGCCTAAGTTTTAAGTTTATTGGCCGCCAACCAGTGTTAGTCGATTTAAATCACTCAATTTAAATCATTGATTTAAATAGGATATAAATCATAATTTAAATCAATGCACACTATCAGTTCAATTATCAATTTAAATCAAGTAAACTAAAAGAGATACAAGTGGTGTATTCTAATTGTTTTGAAGTCATTGCCGTAATATTGGAATGAATTGGCAAGCTCTGAAATGTTGTTTTACATGTGTTTATTTTCAGTTTATTTAAAATTAATAAAATTATTGTATTTCAAAAATATTAATATCAAAAGCATTTCTAATATTTGCTATCTTAGAAGAGTGGGTGGGTAAAATTGAAATTTAAATAAAAAATCGATTTAAATAAAAAACTCCGATTTTTTTGATTTTTTAATTTAAGTCTAATTTTTTCCCAACACTGCGCCGGCTAGGAATTTCTTGATACACTTAATATTTTGATGTATAGCCCTGCACAATGCATATCACATTGTTCTACATTGAATCTGTTGTAATGTAGATACGTACAGGCCTTTCAATTCTGGAAATCGAAATCATTCCAGTTTCCGTATCACGGTCGAATTGCTCGCAAAGTATTCGTTATAGCAGACTCAAAATCTCTTTCGGTAGGACATTTTGTTAAAGAAAATCGTACTCTTTTAAAAAGAGATGTTGTTAAGGCATTTGTAATTTTGAAAAGTGCAAAACTCCAGAAAGTTATCAAGACTCTTAATCTGTACTGATGAGTTGATACCTTGCAAATTTGAAAAATAACCCAATTTGAGAATATAACTTGCTTAGCCATTAAATTGCTCTGCCTTTTCCCTTAACTTTAAGTAAATGTCCTCATTGTGTCACAAATGTCAAATTTTGGGCACCGGTCAAAACCGGGGAAAAATTGGAAAAATAGACTGGTTCACAGGCCAGTTACAGCCTGTTGAGAAAAACCTTAGCTGGTTCAGTCCGATCAGCAAAAATCGTGACCGGTTCCAACTCTGGTGCACAATGGAAATTATATATTCATTTTTTAATAGGAGCGAATTTCACATTATAGCCTCAATTATTTGATAATACATTATTCGTGATCAACAAAAAGCAAGATTTTTCACTTTCGTTGTTTTAAATAATATTAACTCCAATTGTTATGTATCAATATAGTAAAAATAACAAAGAATTTTCTCTACAAGAGAGATTTGCCTACATATGTAGAGGCCTTCCTCCCACACTTTTTACTAGATTTGAGCTAAAAGTAAAGACACTCTATATACTATAATCACAAAAACAGTAAAACTGCAAAACTCAAACTGAAAAAAATCAATGATTATATCAAAGCCTTATGCACAAAAACAGCCCAATAAAAAAATTAGCCATTAGCGAAAGGAAAAACAATTTCTACAAAAAGTATTAAAACAAAAAAACCGCGCACATAATGGCTTGAAGATGTACAGGGTGTACATAAAGTCCCTTTCTAATAAAGAATTCTATTTCAAGGCAAATTATTTATTCTTGCTTATTTATGTGAACGGGAAATGAAAAAGCAAAAATTTATTAACACAAAAAACATACTGAAAACAAATATAATCAGAACTCTCCTCCATTATTGTCAATACAAGATTGCCACCAATTTTGCATATTCATAAACGTATTACGTAGCGTTTCGGGTGGGATATTGTTGATTGCATCCAGTGGCGTACCCAGGGGGGACATAGTGGAATGTCCCCCCCGTCAGGTTTCCAAAATTAATTTTGACTGGATAAATCAGAACAATTTTCGTAAAAAATTGAAAAATTTAAAATCTAGGATCGTGAAATGCATTTTTTAGGGTCTATTTTCTCAATATTTTCAAAAATTTTCGCGGGGCTTTGCCCCGCATTAGAGAATAACAATGATGTCCCCGTGAGAAAGTCCTGGGTCCCCCCCTGATTGCATCAGTGATAAGCTGTTTCAATTGTTCTATGTTTTGGGGTTTTTGGCTGTAAACATCTTCTTTCACTGTTCCCAAAAAGAAGAAATCAAGGGGTGCCAAGTCCGGGCTTCTGGAGGGCTAAGCAATTGGCCCACTGCGTCCAATCCATCTATCAGGAAATTTTCCATTCAAATAAGCACGAACTTGCAACCCCCAGCGAGGAGGAGCACCATCCTGTTGGAAAACAGTTCTTCTGAATCGTCTAAGACGACCCATTTCTGGAACAGCATAGTTTTGAAGCATTTGAAGATAGGACACAGTTGTGATGGTTGGTTCTTCAAAGAAAAGTGGCCTAATTACACGATTACTGTAGGCTGCACACCAAACGTTTACAATAACACTTTTCATAGAAACGTCTTCTATGACATTAGGATTTTCACAACCCCGAGCAACAGCATTGTGTGAGTTCACTACCGGGGAGAGTGAATCTCATCTAAAAAGCATAAATTTTAAATGAAATTTTCATCATTGGCACGTCACAACTGCACTTCTTCACAGAAAATTTTTCTTGGCATGTAATCATCTTGCAGTAGTTGGTGAGCTCTTCTGATTTTGAACGTTCTCATGCCAATCTCATATTTCAATACATTGTGAATCCTCGAATGGGGCATTTCTAATTAATGAATTTACTAGAAAGGGACTTTATGGACACCCTGTATATTTTTCCAGGTGAGAACATGAAATAGGCATTTGTACAAAACCATTAACCTTGTTTATGATGTGAAGGATTTATAACATATGAGGATACCCATGGAAAATTTTAACTAAAAAGAGTGTCACCTCCCAAAACCATCCCACCTGGAACATGTTGATAACGACGCAAATATTGAATCAAAATACAATCGAGACAGTAATTAATCGCATCCTCGCGCCAGCCACGATACTTCAGCCGACACTCTTGACTTCACTAGAGACTCAATAAAAGAGAGTAGTGAATATTCAATTGAAACAACAGGCGAGTACATTGACACAAAAAGAGAAATAAACGATTTAAAATTATACGCTATTGGAGAGCAGTTCAAACACATTTTAACTGATAGACAACTTTGATAAAATACTTCCCTACCAACTCATCCTAGAGAAATATTTTCTCCAAAAACATAAGTGCACTATAAGTTATTTTTATGATAGAAATTTGACAAAAAGCCTAAAATATTTGATAAGGAAAAAATAATTCTCTGTTTAGATTCATATCAATAGAAAATGACAAATTAAGTCAGAACGTCATCCTTAATAGAATTGAAGGTATTAATTAGTGTAAAGTATGTGCAACCATCTGCCCAGTAAGCAATGGAATTACAGAGACAGCTATGCTATTACATAGCACTAAATCCTCAAAAAATGCGAATTTTTGCTATGCCACCCCATGGTGAAACCGCGAATATAATTACAGCAACTGAAACTAAATGAATAGATAAATTAAAATTTCCTGAGATTACCACAGAAACACATGACCACCTTGACAACTCCCAACTTAATATTTTAAATGATTTATTAAGAGACTATAAATAAATATTTAAGTATGGTGTTATAAGAATAAGCATAGGAAGAAATTAGGTTCATTTAATAATCTGAGAAATATTAACTTTAATTTCGCGCGTATGAAATTTGCTGTTAATACATTAGTGAGAAAATGAAATAATAAATTATGAGCTTTCTTTATCATCTAGAAAAGCATCTACGATCAATCCCTGTCAGGAAGATTTAGTCTGACATTTCACTATTACATATTATGTCATTCTTCTCTTAAAGAACTTGCAAAAATTTTTAAACATTTTATTTCCGACGTCGATTTTTCAATAGAAAAAATTAAGAGTGTCTATTTTAAACACGTTTTAAATCAAAACCTTATTAATCTATAAATCCATCTACGATGATTTATTGCTGACTAAGGCTTCTTTTTTAAATGGCGCTATTTCACTTTGTTTTAAAGCATGTACTGAACTTGCAAGTTGAATGATCGCACAACACTTATTTTGAAGCAAATCAATTTAGTTTTCCTCCGCTTAGTGGTGTACAATAAAAATGATTCACATTTCTTGAGATGAAAAGCAGTACGTGTGAAACATTACACTGAAGCCACTGACAACAAATTTATCTGAGAACAAGTAAGACGAGTACTCAAATGACAAAAACAAGAACATAAAAACGCATTAACTGAGTTATTAAAAACAAAATCATACAACCAAGCAAAAGCCCTTATGCGTCACCGACCATATTTGTACAAGAAAAAAATAATAAGGCATGATTGTGCATTGATTTCAGAAAACTAAATGCCAAAACAAAAAAAGATGGGTACCCATTACCATGCACTGACACTTACTTCTCAATGCAATATTTCCCTACCCTCAACCTCTGCAAGAGCTATTGGCAGTAGAGAGTGACAATATGAGGCAAACATGGATCCAAACCCAACGTGAGAACTCGACCCGACCCGATCCGAAAATGTAATGCACGAACCCGTGCCGACCTGAAATGTTGAATTTGATTTGAATTTGTGGATGTTTATGTAATGAAATGATCATTAACATCAATCATTTTCTGACGGGGAAACAGCAATTCAGTGGTATTACTTACAGGCTTGCCGTTGTCTGTGTGTTTTTTCACACAACACAACAGCAAAAGACCTTTGTGTCGAACAACAGACACAACACAACACAACAGATTTATAATATCCAATTTGACTAAATGTAATAATGACTAATTTTCACACATTTAATCTCATTACGCGATCTGAAATAAATATATGAAACTGAGACCAGATAGAACGGGACCAAATCGCACAAGACTGTGTCGTATCCAACACCAAAAAAGTAACCTTTTGGACTGAAAAAAATTTGTGGTCACGTATGTCTCTATTTTTAATACAATTAGAGTAAGGAAAATGGTCATTGTCCATTGCATTTAAATGCATTTGATTACTAAACTGTTGCAGGTCGAGTGGGGCTGAAATTTTCAATTCCAAATTGGGATGAAGACAGTAATTGTTTACTAAATATTTAAAAGTTGTTCATATTTAATTGAAGTTCATATACATATAAATTATATTTTTCATAATTAAAGAGTAGCTTAAAATATAATTATTAAAATCAAACTGTTTTATACATTTGATTGGCTATTGACAATTTTGATTATTATTATAAGCATATAGATGAGGCTTCAATTCATTTTTATAAAGATAATGTGTGAAATTCCATGTGCTCTCATAGGTTATCCTTTCAGCTCAAGCATCAAGGGCGCAATCAGAACGTATTTAATTGTATGATTCAAAAATACAGGTTACTAGAAAAGATAATGAATAAATCTGTTAGATTTCCACATTTGTAGTACTTTCTATGAAGCTATCATTTTTGCTAATCTGGTGTAATTAAAACTTTAGCATATATATGAAAAGATTTGTCATTACTCCTGTATTGCTTAGAAAAACTATGATCCGCAGAAAGAAAAGTACAATTAGATAATAACGGTTAACAAACTGTTAAAATCCAATGTTATCCTCTTCAAGCAGGATTTTCAGTTTTTTTCAAAAGAAATTCTAGTAACGCTATGCAAAAGATGAGACACCAAAATGCTTACTGAATCTGTACTGGTGAATATATATTAAAGCTTTTTTTAACTATGCAATAGCTAATCTAAGACACGGTGCAAAGTTTATTTATTTGTTCCATATTAGCAATCAAATTAAGATTCATGCCTAAAATTCTGAAATTGAAAAAACAAATGTGGATAAATTCATAAAAATTATTTTATATCAGCTATGTTTTCTAGGGATGCTGTAAATTCTCATCAATATTAATAACTCATAGGGTCTCACTTCCCTTAGTTACATGGAATAAATAGAAATAATGCGCTTACCAATTTGTTAATAAATTAATAAAAAACCCAAAGTATATGACCAGATTTCTTCCATCAATGGTAAAATTGTAAATTTTGGAATGCTGGATTTTTATGTCCCACACAACTTGTTGTGTTGTGTACATAACAAAGTTAAAATTCCTACACAACTAACAACGACAAATCTGATTACTTAACGTCTTGGATCTTTTTTAAATCAAGCTATGATTTTTTAATAGTCAATCTAATATTTGTATCCGAACCCGACTCGAAACCCGAAGTCGGGTCGAGTTTATCAGGTACCCGATGTTGCTCTCAATTGGCGGGTGCCAATGAATAAGGCTGATATTGAAAAAATGGCTTTCATTACACCCCAAGTGTTGCACAAATGGAAATACATGACATTCAGTATATGCAATGCCCCGCTACATTCCTGAGACAAAATTATTAAAATAAAAAACTAATAAGAAATATCTCGATACCAGAAGTCATTTTTGCCTGTATTGATGTAATCAGGGCCACTGAGAGAAGTACTTTGGTTTTAACGAGAATTTTCGAAGTTGTGATGTTTTACAAAATATTTTAAAAAAATTAACTGGTTTATGGATTTCGTAAAATGTCTATCTGCTTCATGCCAGAACCATTGAAATAAAAACAGCTTTATTTCTAAACCTTTTAGAGTAAATTTTCTTAGTGCTAATATAAATATAACAATTGTGCTTCTTTTAAGGCCAAAATGAAGCAAATGAAAGCACTATATCAAAAGCTAGAGTGGTTAACGTTGTTTCATTGATTGCAGCAACTTGAGGGCTTGTATTACGGTTGGTATTTATATAAACAAATAAAATATAGATTTTAGTGGTTCTGGGAGATTTTTCATTTCTCTGGACTTACAATTTTGTGAATATCCAACAAAAATGTGCTCTAATGTACATAATGAATTCCAAGCAAAAAATTATTCTACTTTAGCTTTCTGTTAGTAAAGCCCTGATGACTTGATCAGTCTATCATATGCAAAAGCAAGTCTTAATCATAATCCCAATACAAGGGGGTTAACTTTTGATAAGTACATATAGCATGTACAGACATGCATTAATATTCAAAATAGTAAAAATAGTACATTCCAGATATTTTTGAACTTCATAGGCTCTGGGTAAAATGACGCTTNTTCACAAGCTTCTGTTACATTACCTGCACTGCACTTACAAGATGGATGAATATTTATGTGGCTTCAGTAAAAGTGTTAATTTGCTGGAAGTTTCTTTACGAATATGCTTCGTTATTTGCATTTTAATCTATCAATCAATTCTTTTAAAGATTTGTGTTGCATAAATTTTATTTATGGCAACATAATTTAAGTGACATTAGCAGAGATTGGCAGTGTTTATACATAAGGCACTACACATTGACTAATGACATCATGAGATGCCATAGCAGCTAATGCATGCAAGGCAAGCAAAACCTTCACAAATTTGGCATCGTTGTCTGCGGGTTATTCTAATTTTTTCATCAAATATTTTGAATTTGCATCTTATAGCTAGTTCAACATTTTTGCATTTTTCAACAATTAACTTGAGTATTTTCAATCTAGTAGATTACTCATGACAAGCTTAACTTAGGATTTTAAATTTTGACCAATGAAACGGTTTGCAGCATGTGAAGAAATGCATTAGTGCTGCAAAGACCATTTAAAACTTTGCTTTTGAACATGAGTGTCTCAAAGTGTTTAAAGTGTTTTTCAGAAATTCTAAGTGGTACCTGATATAGCTTTTAAGCTCTTTTTAAGTTTAAGAAGAATAATCAAATGCAAGCTCCAAGAATGTCATATTACTCAGCAAATACAATTGTAGACACAAATTGCTGTCCGCGTAATACAGAATTGAATGATTTGAATTTTTATTGTAGAATACTTTGACCGAATTTTGAGAAGAATTTTATAATCTGCTACTTTCAGTACAACGATTTTCAAAATTCAATTAAACATTGATTGCCTTACACCTGTTCTCAGAGTATGAAAACAAGTTGCTAAATATTGAGATTGCTTGGATTTGAATAATCTCCCATCATTTCATTTTGTTTCCAACAAACATTTTCTTGCATTTATTGGATAATGTTGCATGAATTACGTTCACAATTGGACGTCAGTCGCTAATTTGCAAAATAATTAACAAGATTGAAAATGGAGATGAACACTTCAATCGAAAGTTTTGAAATTCAAATAGATTAGTCGAAGTAATTGACTACTTACAGACATTCACATCAGTGACGTACGCAGGGGGGGGGCATGGTTGAAAG
>CABFPE010000156.1:342525-359383 GCA_900660155.1 Hofstenia miamia | reverse complement strand
TCAGTTTGTTTTATGCTCTGTGATCCTACTTGCAGTTCAATTTTGTTGGAAATGCTTCTTAATGAATTTGGGGAAAATATCAAGAATTGCGTTTTTGGAATATTAATTGTTAGTTTATTTTGATTAAAATATATTTTTAGTTGCTCAATGTTGTTTTTCAGTTGTTCGACAGCCCTATGTGGACTAGTGTCCTTAGTAACTATGCATGTATCGTCAGCGTATTGATAAATATCACCTGATTTAATACGACTTGAAATATCATTTATGTATATAGTAAACAAAATGGGTCCCAGAGCAGTGCCCTGTGGGATTCCCCTCGAAGATTCTATATAACCTGAGAATACATTTCCAATCTTTACTCGATGTTTTCTATTTGATAGGAAACTATTTATCATGGCTAATGCGTTATTATCAATTCCAATTGCTCTTAGTTTTTGCTGCAATATTGCATGATCCATGCTGTCGAAAGTTTTACTTAGATCAAGGGAGGCTACCGCTGCGCACATGTTATCGTTGAAGTTTAAAAAAATACTTGTAAGAAAAATGACATTTTCAAAAAGTTATTGTAAAAGGTTTTAATACATATCAGCAGTTCATAAAAGTTTTAGCTTTCGAATTTTAGCTAAAATAACCCAGTGTAGCAATAGAATTGATTAGAACAAAATAAAAATTGCCCCTACCAATTATAAAAATATTAGTCAAATTATTAGACATTTGCGTGTATTGAAACGAATTATTTCTGTCAATTTCACTCTAAGAGATTGGTTATGACTTCTACAATGTGTTAACGATTTTTATATTCTGATTGTACGGAAAAATATTTGTTGGAAACATGTTCTACCAAAAATCTCAGGAAAATACGCTCCTAGTTAATTTTAGCTTACTATGCTGAGGAGTGAGAAAACAATTTACTATAGAAGCCAGGTGCTTGTTCGATTGCTGAAATAGTGAAAACATGTTAGAAAATTAGTATAAATAGCTACACTGCAGTGTGAACAGTGATGAAATAAATTCTTCGGAATTGGACTGATCGTTTCTTTGTTACCGGTTGCTTTTTTAAATAAAATGTCAAGCTAAGCATCAAAATGTCAAGTAGCGGTCAGGATACCATATCGAGAACGAATATTTAGATTTGAGTCCGTGACCGCAAAATGCATTTAGGTTATGAATATGTTTTTTCACTGAATGGCCAACAGTAGAAGTAACCTTATTATTTTAGATTCAAATTGATGACGATAATTGACTAATAAGAGACCGGATTATATTTTTTAAATTATTAAACTTAAGTTGTGAAGCTGCTATATTAGATAGTTATTTGTTAATATTTGATTAGTTGATATAGATGGTTTTCATTTACAATCAGCAGCTAGTGTCAATGCCAATACATTTATCAATTGTGTTATTGCAGTGCTTTACAAAAGTTAGAGATTAAGTCGAATTGTAACTGCCTATCAACACTGCACTAAGTAGGGTACACATAACAAACTTTCTTGCTGAGCTGAGTCATTGGCTAAATGGAATTGGAAAAAGTCATGATGAAAAGTCAAAAGGATTGGCATTGGTGTCATCCAACCAGTGATGGTTATTATTACCTCTAATCCTAGATATTAATATAAAATGATAACAAAGCAATTGAAAAGATAGATCTCTTCCCGCCAATTGTGCTAAATAACAAATTTACAGATTCGTCAGGGCATAAAATGGGCAGGAGGATGATTCTACATTATTTTGCTAAAATTTGGAAGCCCCTTTCTTCTAAACTAATGACCCTATCCCGCTCAATTGAAGCAGTGCATAGTGAAGTGGCACACCAATCGTGAAGGCGATGAAAAATGGTCAATAGCAGCTGGAGGAATCAGCAGAAGCACAGGACGGTGCGATGTTTCTTGAGACAATGAACAGAGAATATGACAACAGCATCAGGGCGGCGGGGTGGATATTTGGGATTGATATGGTTCAAGTGGATCAGGGGGCGAGATTGGCCTGTTCTCTATAATTTGGATTTACATCGTCATTGCAAATGCATTTACATATGTTTCAAACGCAAAACACAGCTTCCACTTCTTTGCTTGCTGCAACCAATACATTCTTGCATTGACTTGCACCATTTAAGGCATATTTCTCTAAAGCTGGTGTAAATTGAAGTGCCTGTAGAAACACTGAGCTAATTTGTAGCTTTGTACATCTGCGTCTGCGGAGGTAATTCACGAACTAAATTAAAATTTTTCTGCAAAGATTTTTGGTTCATGGCATTTTCATGGAGATCTCTAGCATTTATAGATGCTATATAGAGCATGTCAAAGTGGAATAAATTGGGTAATTAGCAATGAATAACTAAATTTAGGAGACATTTATTTATTTTAAGAATTACATAACATTTAGTGGTCAAAACTAACGTTATAACGTTAGAAAACTTGCTAATATTTATCTGTTTGTGTGTTTAATTTGGAATCACATTTATAATAGTGCAAACACGTAGATATCTGTCTCCATGTACAGACGGCAGTATCAAATAAATTCAATCGATTACAGATATCGAAACTGGGATTTTCAAATCTACATAAAGAAGACATTTAAGCTATTAACTTTTCCAATATATAAAAAATGAAATTAGGTACAAATACAACATCACTTAGAAAATGAAGAATAACAATTTATTGAATTTGAGATTTTAGAACAGTTTATAGTAATAAATTATGTGAAAGGTGAAATTTTCATTTATTTTAATGAAATTGAATTCTTTCATTTCGTTAAACGTTAAATATGATTGCAAAATTTGTCCAATCTGAAAAGCAAATAAGTTCGACAGGAATAAGTTCTACAAAATATTGATTAATGAACTGCTTAGGTTGAGTTAATCTTTGAAATCTAACTAAGTGATAGCTTAAGCAAATTAGAATAACCACTCTGCATTCAACCTACAACAATTGTGCAACTTGAAAGTCAATCAGAAAATCAAGTAATCTCTTCTCTGATTTATTTCCAAGAAAATAAATCAATCTCTGATTAGTTTAATTCTTAAGTGATTTCAAATATCCAATTAGAGAATAACCTGGTATACATTTGCATTGGGTGATAAAATGATATTAGAAGAACTATGTATGCTTTTTGGTCTTGGATTAGCATATTCTTCTTAGAAACTTTCAAATTTATATTTTAAGAAAATCTTGTTTTAAAGAGTAATCCTAGATAAGGGAAATAAATGATCTAGAGCATATTATTGCATTTTTCTTGGTTTTTGAAAAAGAGCTATATTATGAAAAGATTTCATTTCTGTATCTGATTTCATGATGTAATGAAGATAAACTTCACAAGCATATTTAGAAGAAGGAATCACTATGATATTTTAAATTTCACATATAACAGATGATTTTAAGCCAAATTGCCTATTTGCCATTTGTTTAATTTAATATGATTTTTTATGAATTTGTGATAGAGTACTTTTAAATGTCATTGCAAATTCAAATTTCTATCTAATGTTAGACCCAAAATTTTTATGTCATCTTTAGAAGGAACTGGAGAAACCCATGCTTCTTTAATATGCTTTTTGGATGATAGTATAATTTTTGATTTTTCAACATTTAGTTTCAAGGATAAGCAATTATTTATCATGATGTAATGGATTTTGCAAATGTTGTTTAGAGAGCAAGATTGAACTGTTAAATCGTTTGCATAAGCTGTTACATTAGTAGTAGAAAAATATATTTTGTAAAGTCACTTGGGAACATCCCCAGGTTTAAATCATTTTATCTGTTAATGACATTGATTTTTTCATTAATTTTCACAATGTTACTATCTAAAGCCACAAACAGGTTTGAAAGAATGGGAATTGAAGTGGTTTCAAAGTGCAATGGTATTGTCACATCCTTTTCAAAATTTAATTTATTTACTATTTTATTAACCTAAATTTCAACAATATTGATTTCCAATGATTATGTGATTGTGAAACTGATCTGGATAACTTTAACAGGTAAGTTGTGGCCAAAAAGTAATTAGTTTGTTTCTCAGTTGAATTTAAAGTCACAGACCTTGGTGTAAAAAGAAACTTAATCCTTCTTAGTGCAATTCAAATTTAATAAATAAAAATTTCACAATGTAATCATTAGCAAAAAGTGGCAACTACATATACTGAAAAGTTTTTACCAGAAAGACTAGTAAAGAAAAGTTAATTTTGATAGCTTAATTTGTTCAATTAATTATTACCATTTTTTGTTATTAGTTTTCAAAATCTTAATTTTAGCTTTCAGGAACCAACTAAGAGTTCTTGTAAGGTTTGCAATGTAGAACAAATCCAGTAAACTTCCTTTTTACTAAACATTGGTTATATTGAATGTTTATATTTTATATCTTTTGGGTTTTTTCTTGTAAATTTATATTTGATATTTTATTATCAAGTTATTTACATTAAGAAGAATTAATAATTGCTCAAAAATTTAACTTCATAAGTTTCTTTTTGAGAGATAATATTGTAAGCTTCTTTGTAAAATTTAACTTTGTAAACTTCTTCATAGTTTTAATTTCATAAAATTTAACTTTGTAAGATTCTTTGCAAATATTTTACTATTCAAATTTCCTCATAAATTTTGAAAAATCAGGAAATTTTGGGAAATTACTCTATTATATAAATCTTGTTGAAATTCATTGATAACCCTAACAATAACCCTAACCCTAATCCAACCAAAAACCCAAATAGAAACCCTAAGCTAAACCCTAACCCTAATTTATGAAGTAGTTTATGGGAATAATTTCTATAAAGTCAAAAATTATGAAAAAGTTTATGATAATCTATTTTACAAAGTTAAATTTACTGCTAAAAATCCTTTACATTAAATATGAAGTTATCAATTACAAAGTTAAGTTTATTAAGCATTCCTATTATCATATTTTGATTATTAATATCTTAACCATCAGCTATAAATGTTGTGTAATTAGTGAAATAAAAATAATAAAAGAAAAATAAGAAAAACTTTAATTTTAATAATTTTCTATGGTTAGACAAATGTGATTTTCTATGAAATTGTAAAAACTGTGTAAATTTGATAAAACACTATCAGTTCCTTTTGACAATTATAGGAGTGGCATGTCTAATTTTATATCACATAGGACTTGTTTTGGGGTACTCAGAATGTGAGGAACTTGAACTCAAATAAGCTCACAATACTTGATTGGAAAAGTTTGAAGAGAAATGATCAAATCTTGAACTCATACTCAATTGAAAAGCCCTGAAAAATTCCAAAACAAATTAATTATTTTAAATTTCAATTTCCCTACAAATCACAAATAACTGTTTTTTAGCTTAGTATTATTATAAAATAAATGTTTTTGCACTAAAAAACTTGGAACTGGAAAAAAAACTTGATTGAACTCAAAATTTTCTTTAAAATAATGCTTGAACTTGAACTCAAAATGTTAACACTTAAACTTTGTCTGAGTAACTCAAACTCAACTTTTACATGGCCTTTGTAAAACACTGTTATGATTTCCTGAATACTTTAAAATTGTTGAAAATTCTTGCTGCATTTATTTTCTACAGTCTGTGATGTACATCATTACAGATTGCATTTTCTCAAATCAAAACATGAAATCAATATAAAATCTGTTAGATCTATTGTAAAATAAATGTTTTTTCACTAAAAAACATGGAATTTAAAAAAACTTAAGCAAACTTAGAATTTTCTTTAAAAAAATCCTTGAACATTAGCTTTAAATGTAAAAATTCAAACTTAGAACAAGAAGCTTGAGTTTGACTAAAAGACCCTGAATGGGAATTTGCAAAAGTCCATATGAACTAGTAATTAAATGATAGCAAATAGATTTTAAATTTGTTTTCACATTTATACATAAATATGAAATATCTAGTTTTAATGGATACAATAAATCTACTTTTGATTATTTTGAAATGTTATAGGTTTGAAAGATACAAGTAGTATTCAGAACTCTGCAAGGATATTTGCTGGACTTTACAATGGATGCTCACCTCACAAAAATGTAAGGAATATGAATAAGAGTTTTTTTTCACAGACTTAGCTTTCCATCAATTGATTCACTCAAATAATTTGGTCTATTTAAATAGTTGGACAGCTAACATTAGGTTAACATGTTTATATTTTAGATCCAAATTGCTGAGGAAGCTTTCTTATTACACATGTTAGGTGACTATGACCAGCCTATGCACTCATTTATTATCTGTAAGGAAAAGCTTAAACTTGTATTTCTGCTATTGACACCAATTACCTGCATGTGTTTATAAGCACTCATCTTTTTATATGTAAGCCTAAGTATATGTAGGAGTCCTAACACACAAATGCTATCATGTTGTTGGTAAATTGAATGACAAAGAAACTCAATGTACAAAATTGATAAGTATTTACATTTACAGTGAGCACCATTAGGATACATCACAAAAATGCTTCCCTTAGGATTGCCATAAACTGAAGGCAATCTAAGTCAGTAATCTGTAGTCTCTACTGGTTCTTCGCCATTTGCATCAGTTCAGCTTCTAGTATAAATATGATTACTTAAAGCACATAGTGTAGAATTAAGGGGGAGCTCTGACTACTCTAGTGGTAATGGGAAACTCAAGAGTTAAGATCAAAGGTTGCAAAGTTTACCATAGCAGAGAGTGACCTGCATTCCAAAAAAAGAAAGAAACATTGGTGGTTCACCAATTTGACTAATAAACACAGAAATTCCATAAAGAACTCCAGCAGTGACCAATTCACATGGCATCACACTGAAACCATATCTATGAAGCAATCCTTACTTGCCAAGGTGCTAATTGTGTGTCTCAAGTTGTAATTTCTAGCTCAATAAACAATTTATCTCAGAGTTCTATTATCTCAGCTCATGTAAATAAGTAATAAACAAAAAGCACATAATTGCTGTGCATTCATGTTCACCAACAGCATAGTATATTTGTGGTGTGTTAATATTATGTGCATGTACAAATCAATCAAATAACAAGTTGCTATTCCCTATGCCTAATTGTAACCTAAAGTGACCATGATTCAGGCTCTCACCATTAAGGTGCTATTTTTGCCCCAAACCCATTACAGTTTCCTCCCAAATTGTTGCTGGATCTTAAGCAATAGTTATCATAACCAAATCCTTGATGATAAATCTAAAAAGGGTTACTAAAAGTGAAAAAGATCAAATGCAGTTGAAGGAAGACAAATTTATTGTGTGCTTCACTACAGTGTTCTCAGATATTTATTACAAATATCCTGTAAATCATTACCTGGATACTGTTTACAGTTTTAAACACAATTTCCCTTGCAAATTTAAAACAAGCAATCACATGTAATTTAAACCAAGGGCACAAATAATAATTCTATCAAATAACTACACTTGAAAATGTGAACAAATTGAATTAAAGAAATTGATACAAATTGTTAGCACCTAATCATCAAATAAGGACGTCAAAAAGACATAACACTATTTTCAGAGTGCCAAATAATAAATTTAAAAAATTTGGCCCTGAGTGACTCTACATGCCCCCCCATTGCTTGGTTAAGTTTGCAGTAAGAGCTGGACTGTGGGACCTGATAGGAGCTTTTGTGTCTCCTCAATCATTTCTGTGGCTAAGATGTCATCCCAAGACATAACTTCTGTGTATCTAGGTCGCCAGGTAATCTGCATAAGTGTCTCTCTCTGCATCACTGCTTCACTCCTTAGGCTGAAAAACTTGATCTCCAGCAGGCAGGAACTGATCAGGCAATTTTTTCATAGATTATTTAGTCTCTATGTAAAAGTGTTGTAAAACCATTCATAAAGACAAAGGCCTTTAAGCACAATCATGAGGGTCATGAGCATATTTGTATCTGATGTATGGGCATCTTCTGCACTGATCCAGGTGCTCAGGTGGAAGTGAACAAATTCCTCTCTGAGTGATCCCATATGAGTTGTGTGGTCCATGAATAAGGAACAATACTTGTTGACTTGCTGTAAGGTCCTCTGTATCTGTAACTTCTGCTCACAACATAGTAATGATCTCAATTCTCTTCATAATGTTCTAGTAGCAAGTNTCTGCATAAGTGTCTCTCTCTGCATCACTGCTTCACTCCTTAGGCAGAAAAACTTGATCTCCAGCAGGCAGGAACTGATCAGGTAATTTTTTCATAGATTATTTAGTCTCCATGTAAAAGTGTTGTAAAACTATTCATAAAGACAAAGGCCTTTAAGCACAATCATGAGGGTCATGAGCACTTCTATATCTGATGTATGGGCATCTTCTGCACTGATATGGGTGCTTAGGTAGAAGTGAACAAAGGCCTCTCTGAGTGATTCCATGTGAGTTGTGTGGTCCATGAATAAGAAACAATACTTGTTTACTTGCTGTAAGGTCATTTCCTCTGTATCTGTAACTTCTGCTCACAACATAGTAATGTTGTAGTAGCAAGTGAGGGTTTCAATGTTATTTATCCACATCAAGTCACCTGATGCCTGAAACAAAATAAGAACATGTGGATCTAGTGTTGTGATTTTATTGTGGATCTTTTGCAGTTGAGTGGAGATCAGTTGCTCTTTTTGAAAAATATCTTTGATCATAAGTTTGCTGTCAATGTAGACATGTTCCAGGTTTCCACCTTCAATCAGGGTGTCTTGAGTCTCTTTGTACTCTTTTGTTTGCATCAATTTAGCAATCTCATCTGCTGTAGAGGTATAGTTGATTTTGTTAGACAGGTGAGCTGACACCTTCCTATGCCCTTTCTTGATGCACCATGATGGTAAAATGAGCAGTCATTATGCAGGGTGGAGGAATACACAACAGATTATTCTTTTCTCCATTTGTCTCAACAAGGTTGAACTTGACTTGTGTCTTTAGCATGGCTGTCCCTATGATAATGGGATAATTGATTTTGGCGTCCTTAATGGAATCCCAGAAAGTGCTGTGGAGTCAATGCTCATAGAGTTTATTGATTTGGGCATTGCTGATGAAGAGTTGAGACATTGTACATTCTATGTCCAAGGCTATTTGGTGCCCAGGCAATTGTAGAAGTACCAGTTCCTCTTTGGTGAACATCTCAGGTAGACACCACTTCATGAGACTTAATACATTGTTGTCTCTATTTTGCTCAATGACATGGTTAATGATAGAGAGTTTCTCAGTAAACTTGTCTGGGTGGTGCTCAATTGTTAGAATTTGCTCATCCTCAGTGATTGACCATGCCAGTGTATGCACAGGAGTGCTGGTGGTGCCTGCAAACTTTTGTAAGTTAATAGCCTCAATGAGGGCTTTTATACCAGGGGACACCTCAATAGCAGAAGACAATAAAATCTCTTCCTCACAGTAGAACTGCTCTAGAGTTTGCATGGTCTGCTCAATAACAGTGATGGGGATTATCTTGCCATCTTTCACTGCTTGTCTCCATGTCTTTGAGATCTTATTGTAGCTGCATTCTAGATAATTCATCTTCTCCAGATTAAACAAGATTTCCATTTTGGTGTGAATGTCATAGCAGTTCACCAGTTCTAAGAACTGCTGCATTGATCCATGTTCTCAACAGATAAGGCAGTTGGTGCAGAGTAGTGTGTGGTCAAATTCCAATTATGGGAACTTGGTTTCAGCAGTAGCTCCCCATATGTACTTTCAGGGGTTCTCTGAGAAGATATTCAAGTTGGTAAAAGTGATGCTGAGGCAATTAACAATCATCTGGGGCAGAAGGTGCCCTAGTGGACTACTCATACCAATGAGTCTGGCATAAAACTTCTCAAATCTCTCAATAGCCTTTTTGGTTTTTCCAGGCAATGATGGTGGTGAGCATGAGTGCAGAAGCCAATTTTTGATCTTCCACATGGCAGGGCAGATGGCAAGCTCATGCATACATTTCCTTTCTAAATGTTCTACAGATGGCTCCACAGGACTGGATGGGCAGTACAAAGTTTTCAGAAAATAAACACTCAACCAATTTCTGACAGTCTTGAGAAGTATAAGCAATTTGTTGCTCCATAAGGAGCCTCTTGATGGATCTCAAATACTGTGAAGTGGTACTGCAGATGTTAATAGTGGGCCAAACAGATTCAGGGTTTCTCTCCACTTTGAAATTTGTCCAAACTTCATTGATCTTGGCAAGGGTGGACTTTGTGAGAATGTGAAACTAACATGCATATCAGTTACTAGGGCAAGACTGGGCCAATTAGCATTTATTGACTCAAGGGTTTGTAACTGGATGACTGTGTCAATGATAAGCCTTGTGTCCACTGCAAGGTGGTGAGTCAGTATTTTCTTGCACAGAAGGAGGTCCATGTATATTACCTTAGTGATTGAAAAAATACTGGATTGGTACATGCTTGTCAGAAAGTAGCAGTTTGGTGTGTAGAATGGTGAAGTTCTCCATCCTGAAGTGAAGACTGATGACCTGCTCCAATATTTCATGCTGGTATTCCTCCTTTACAAACATGACTAGATAGATATTTTCAACATTAGCTAGCTAATATGCAATTTCTATCTTTTCCATTATTTTTGGCTAGTTGACTTCACTGACTCTGAAGAAGTAGATAACAACCAAGTTATTGAAATATATGTTAACACACTCAAACTTCTGGATGGCGTGCTTGTTGTTTAAGTGCTGGCAAAGGTGCATTAGATTAAAATCCTTGTTGAACATTGTGTGGACCATGCTGTGGCAATAGGGTCTCTTAAGCCCTTCATGCATTTTCAAATCATAGCATATAATGGTGTTGGGTCTATGTTCCACATCAATAACAAAAGGAATTATGTCCATGGTGCAAGTTAGGGCCCAAGCTTAAGGATCCATTCCTTTAATACTTTCTCTCCTATAACCTCTGCATTGGTTCTGTCAAGGGGGATGAGTTGGGCATACTTGGTAAAATGATCAATAAGTACAAGAAGGTACTGGTACCCTTCTTCATTGTGGGAGAGCTTCTCAATTTCCATGTGCACAACTTCATNCTGGATGGGCAGTACAAAGTTTTCAGAAAATAAACACTCAACCAATTTCTGACAGTCTTGAGAAGTATAAGCAATTTGTTGCTCCATAAGGAGCCTCTTGATGGATCTCAAATACTGTGAAGTGGTACTGCAGATGTTAATAGTGGGCCAAACAGATTCAGGGTTTCTCTCCACTTTGAAATTTGTCCAAACTTCATTGATCTTGGCAAGGGTGGACTTTGTGAGAATGTGAAACTAACATGCATATCAGTTACTAGGGCAAGACTGGGCCAATTAGCATTTATTGACTCAAGGGTTTGTAACTGGATGACTGTGTCAATGATAAGCCTTGTGTCCACTGCAAGGTGGTGAGTCAGTATTTTCTTGCACAGAAGGAGGTCCATGTATATTACCTTAGTGATTGAAAAAATACTGGATTGGTACATGCTTGTCAGAAAGTAGCAGTTTGGTGTGTAGAATGGTGAAGTTCTCCATCCTGAAGTGAAGACTGATGACCTGCTCCAATATTTCATGCTGGTATTCCTCCTTTACAAACATGACTAGATAGATATTTTCAACATTAGCTAGCTAATATGCAATTTCTATCTTTTCCATTATTTTTGGCTAGTTGACTTCACTGACTCTGAAGAAGTAGATAACAACCAAGTTATTGAAATATATGTTAACACACTCAAACTTCTGGATGGCGTGCTTGTTGTTTAAGTGCTGGCAANCTCCACTTTGAAATTTGTCCAAACTTCATTGATCTTGGCAAGGGTGGACTTTGTGAGAATGTGAAACTAACATGCATATCAGTTACTAGGGCAAGACTGGGCCAATTAGCATTTATTGACTCAAGGGTTTGTAACTGGATGACTGTGTCAATGATAAGCCTTGTGTCCACTGCAAGGTGGTGAGTCAGTATTTTCTTGCACAGAAGGAGGTCCATGTATATTACCTTAGTGATTGAAAAAATACTGGATTGGTACATGCTTGTCAGAAAGTAGCAGTTTGGTGTGTAGAATGGTGAAGTTCTCCATCCTGAAGTGAAGACTGATGACCTGCTCCAATATTTCATGCTGGTATTCCTCCTTTACAAACATGACTAGATAGATATTTTCAACATTAGCNGATGTATGGGCATCTTCTGCACTGATCCAGGTGCTCAGGTGGAAGTGAACAAATTCCTCTCTGAGTGATCCCATATGAGTTGTGTGGTCCATGAATAAGGAACAATACTTGTTGACTTGCTGTAAGGTCCTCTNCTGGATTGGGCATTCTCAGCCATCAATAACTTGACTGAGCACACCACTGATTGTGACTGAACTGGCATCACAGTTGATAATGAACTCTTTTGTGTAATCCAGTTTATTCAAACTAGGAATCTTTCTTAGTTCTCCCTTGATGGCATCAAGCTCCTCTTGCTCTGCACAATTCCACTTAAATTTGATACTGTGCCATAATAGGTTGGAAATATGCTTGGTCTTGTTAGCTAATTCTGAGATGAAGGCACCATTGTAATTTGAAAATCCCATGAGGCATTGCACATTCTTACATGTGCAAGGAGTTTCAATTTTATCTAGATGGTCTTTCACGTCATTTAGATGGAAATATGTACAGGTTCAATGATTACCCCCAGGAAAGTAACACATGGTTGTAAAAGGGAACATTTGTTTCCATTAACTTTGAGAACAGATTTGTACAGAAGATCAAGAGTGTGTCCAAGCCTTTCCAGATGCTCAGAGAAGTTGTTACCAGCAACAAGGATGTCATCCATGTAGGTTGTTATGCCTGGCTTAAGTACATTAGCACCATTTCTGAGCACACAAGTGACATAGTGCTGAAAAGTTGCTGGGGCTTTGCAGAGCCTGCAAGCCATGTATTTCCACTCAAAGAGGGCATATGGAGTGATGAAGGCAGTCTTCAGGATATCAGCAGGCTTCATTGGCACCAATATGCTTTGCACAAGTTGAGGCAGCTGAACANGACAGCTAGCTGACTGTTTCAACTTAGAGCATAAAGCAGGCCTGCCTCTGTCTGTTTCCAGTTGTATCTCTGAAAGTATCTGTTGGCAACAGGACTGAGGATGTAATTAGTGTTGGTTAATTTTGCTATGATTTTGCTTAGTAACTTATCATGTTATTGGTGTTGCAAAATCTCTGCTTTGGTGATTTCTTCTTATTCAAGAATTGGAAGGATTGCATTGCCATGGCAATCTGCATTGATCTTGGGAAGGTGCTCATAATCAGTGAGAGGGATGAATCCAAATGGTGTCCTTTCCTTTTGCCCTTTCCAGAGATCACACTCATATCTATGGGTAGCAGTCCAATAGTCTGTGTTGTTATGAAGTCTCCCTGGACAATGCTTAATAGAAAATGTAAAGTCATTTAAGTACTCAATCCAACAGGCAACAATGTTGGACTTGTCCCTAGAAAATTTCTTCAGCCAGGCTAGTGCAGAGTTATCTGTTCACACAGTAAAGTAAGGACCAAGAATAAAGAAATAAAATTTCTTTAGACTTTCCACTAATGCTAACATTTCATATTTTGTAGTGCTGTAATTCTGCTCATGCATTTCAGAGATTGTGGCTGGATTGGGCATTCTCAGCCATCAATAACTTGACTGAGCACACCACTGATTGTGACTGAACTGGCATCACAGTTGATAATGAACTCTTTTGTGTAATCCAGTTTATTCAAACTAGGAATCTTTCTTAGTTCTCCCTTGATGGCATCAAGCTCCTCTTGCTCTGCACAATTCCACTTAAATTTGATACTGTGCCATAATAGGTTGGAAATATGCTTGGTCTTGTTAGCTAATTCTGAGATGAAGGCACCATTGTAATTTGAAAATCCCATGAGGCATTGCACATTCTTACATGTGCAAGGAGTTTCAATTTTATCTAGATGGTCTTTCACGTCATTTAGATGGAAATATGTACAGGTTCAATGATTCCCCCCAGGAAAGTAACACATGGTTGTAAAAGGGAACATTTGTTTCCATTAACTTTGAGAACAGATTTGTACAGAAGATCAAGAGTGTGTCCAAGCCTTTCCAGATGCTCAGAGAAGTTGTTACCAGCAACAAGGATGTCATCCATGTAGGTTGTTATGCCTGGCTTAAGTACATTAGCACCATTTCTGAGCACACAAGTGACATAGTGCTGAAAAGTTGCTGGGGCTTTGCAGAGCCTGCAAGCCATGTATTTCCACTCAAAGAGGGCATATGGAGTGATGAAGGCAGTCTTCAGGATATCAGCAGGCTTCATTGGCACCAATATGCTTTGCACAAGTTGAGGCAGCTGAACAACTTATACTGACTAGCATTATAGAGAAGATCCTTGATGTGTAGAAGCAGATACACATTCTTTACTATAACATCATTAAGCTTCCCTAAGTCCACACAGAGGTTGTACTTGTTGCCTTGTCTAATAAAGACAGTGGGCACTGCATAAGAGCTGTTGCTAGCCTGAATAATGTCACTTTCTATAAGATTGCTCAGAATTTTTTCATACTCTTCTTGAAGGTTTTCTGGTACCCTCCTAATGGGCAGGCACATTGGATGATTGTTCTTGGTTACAATGAAATGTTGCTTGCCAACAGCCTGGCCAATGCTAATTGAGCTGTAATTGAAAACCTCATGATGTTGCTGAAGCAGGTGAGAAAGTGACTCACACTCTTGGGAGCTAAGATGTGGATGAGTCTGTTTGTTAACAAGAGGGATCTGGATGGGATCACTTGGCTCTGCCAGATTGTGAATGACAGTTAATATTAGTAGACAGGCAGTGGCCATGAATTCCAGATGAACCAGAGTTGCAATATTTTTCAGTTGAGAAGGGTCTATCTTGACCAACAAATGGAACTGTTGAGAATGGTAATGTACATTTTTCCTTTAGAGATATGGCAGAGATTGGGGGAGAAGTTGACTCTAGAGAAACACTTCCCCTTGAATCCAGAAGCCATAATATCACCAGTGTATGCAGAGTCAGTGGTGACAGGGACATGTCACCAATGATGAAGCTCAACAATTACACTCTCAGAAAAACTTAATGAGATATCCTTCTCTGGAATGGTGTGAGCTCCTGCTGGTGTTCACTCTCACAGATGGAAATTGTGTTCTTTCCACAATCAATAACACATGCATTCTGCTCAAGGAAGTCATTACCCAGAATTATGTCATATGGAAGTGGTTGGTCACAGGTATCTATAACAATTAAATCAACAACAAACAGTTCCTACTGAATGCATAGTTCCAGGTTTAGTATGTGACCTTTCAAATATAATGAGTTCCCAGAAGCATCCAATAGACATGCAGTAGATGGAAGTAAATCATTTCATGACAAACATAACTTGGAGCAACAATAGTTGCTAATGATTGAGGCTGAGGCCCCAGTGTCAATGGTGACATTAATCAGAGATCCATTTATATCTACAGGAAAGTGATTACCAGGAGGTTGTGCACACATTTTCTAGGAGGCAGTGCTCCAACTAGTTTAACTGATCAACAGAGCTGACAGGTAAATCAGAAGGACACTCTCTGTCTCCAAGGCTAATAAATGATGAAGCCTTCACCATCAGCAACTAAGCAAATTACAGCATGGCATAGAGACTTTGTATGACCCTTCTGGCTACAATAGAAACAATGAGTCTGTTCAAGTTCTATCTTCACTGTGGAAGCAACAGTGCTTGAAGAAGAAGGAGTTTCTGCAATAAAGAACATGCTTTAACATCTCCAGCATCCTTGTCAATATGAGTTGTATTGTGAGGCATGTACACAATGCTAATAGCTTTACAAATGATCAGGTTGAGATCATCTTCAGGATCACACTTGAGTTCAAGGCAACTAGGAATATTGGGCAGGAAGCCCCAACAAATATATGAAAAAGATTGTGCTTAAAATATTTGGGGGTGAGCTTGCTCAAGTAGAACAGCCTTTCCACCTGCATGATATATGTCCAGATGTCATTGCCCTTCTTGAACAAGAGGTTGCATAATAGTGTCTTGTATTGATGCTTAAAATGAGGTGCCTTGTAATGGTCCTCAAAATAACTGATGAGGAGTTGGTAATTAGTCTTCACATCCTGATCCAACATCATGTATTGGTTGTATGCAAGACCTTGAAGGTAAGTAGGGAATTGAGCAACAGTGGCATCCTGAGTGGCTTTGTACTGCCACATGGTTAATTTGAAGAGGAAAACCCACTCTTCAAAAGACAGAAATTTCATTGATCTTTCCAGTGAACATAGGCAATATACATGTAGAATGACAATTAAATAAGTTAGTAGTTTTGTTTCCAACAGCAGTTGTGGGTAGGATTGATTGGGTAAAATGTGGTCTATTCTTCAGAGCAGATATAGAAAAATCACATGACTGTGGGGGAGTAATTGGAGGTTAAACAGTGGGGGTAACACAAGTGTTCATGGGTGCAGGAGGCAAAATGTTCACACTTAGCACATATGGAACTGGAAACTTGAGTCAAAGCTGACTGGGTAAAGGTAGACACTCCAGTTGTGAATGAAGTGACAGGGGTAATGAATTGAGGCATCAATGGTGTAGAGGTGGCAACAATAGGACTGCTCAGAAGGTAAGCAGAAATCATGTCAGAAATTTGTTCAGAAATGTGCTCAGAAAAGGTGTCCAAAACATCTTGTAAAACACTATGAGTTACATACATGGAAAATCTAGACTGGGAGAGTGATGAATGAGGCTGACTACTTTGCCTCAGCAGGGATGTAGGCAATGGAGTTGCCAAATTTTGGAGTTGAATTTCCAAGGCATTGATTGAATCAATAAAACATCTCTCTCTCTCTCAAGTGGGCATCACAAGCCTGTTCTTGCATCTCAGCTTAAAGCAAATCTAGGTGTTGCTCACAAGCAAAACATTCACTGGTCTGTTCAGCAAGGGCAGCTTGGAGCTGATCAATCTTGGTGTTTTTAGGCTCTGGAGATGGCAGTGTCTACAGGAGAA
>CABFPE010000156.1:329958-342504 GCA_900660155.1 Hofstenia miamia | reverse complement strand
CATCACAAGCCTGTTCTTGCATCTCAGCTTAAAGCAAATCTAGGTGTTGCTCACAAGCAAAACATTCACTGGTCTGTTCAGCAAGGGCAGCTTGGAGCTGATCAATCTTGGTGTTTTTAGGCTCTGGAGATGGCAGTGTCTACAGGAGAATGTAATAGGGATCAAAAGACAAAGGAGAAACAAGTGAATTAATTCCAGTGGTGTGAGGAGCAATGTTCAGGCTGCTAGTGCTCACACTGGGGAAACCCTAAGTGGGAGTCCCATTATGAGACAAACTACTAAAATCAATTCAGAAACAGCAAGAAAATTCAGAAAAACAATTCCAACAAATCAAGAGAAATTCCAAATGGGTTCAGAGAAACAAAAACTAGTAACAGTAGACAGTGCAGTGTAGAGTACAGTAATAAATCCAAATTCTAGAAGAATGAGACAACAACAAAGTAATACCTAAAATGAGGAAGAACAGCATTGAAGCTTTTTGACAGCTTCAGAGTACAGAACCACAGTGTAAAAATAACATAAGAGGCAAAGTTATGGATTGATCAGTAGTGAAGTTGATTCATGGCCAGGGGAAACAACTATCCCAGCTGGCTTACACCAAAGAGAAAGAACAAAGCCAAGTATTATATAGAAACAGTAACAGCTTGGCACTATGTTGCAATCACCAGGTAAAATTGGATGACTACTTCTGTAACTTTAACAGAGTAGAGTAGAGGTTTAACTGACACCCTAATTTGTCCAGAATCACATTAGGGTCATTGTGTAGAATCACAGGGGAGCTCTGGCTACTCTAGCAGTACTGGGAAACTCAAGAGTTAAGATCAAAGGTTGCACAGTTTACAATAGCAGAGAGTGACCTGCATTCCAACAAAAGAAAGGAACATTGGTGGTTCACTGATTTGCCTAATAAACACAGAAATTCCATAAAGAACTCCAGCAGTGACCAATTCACATGGCATCACACTGAAGCCATATCCATGAAGCCATCCTTACTTGCCAAGGTGCTAATTGTGTGTCTCAAGTTGTAATTTCTAGTTCAATAAACAATTTATCTCAGAGTTATATTATCTCAGCTCATGTAAATAAATAATAAACAAAAGGCACATAATTGCTATGCATTCACATTCACCAACTGCATAGTATATTTGCAGTGTGTTAATATTATGTGCATGTACAAATTGATCAAATAAAAAGTTGTTATTCCCTATGCCTAATTGTAACCTAAAGCAACCACAATTCAGGCTGTCACCATTAAGGAGCTATTTTTGCTCCAGATCCAGTGCAGTTTCCTCCCAAATTGTTGCTGGATCTTAAGCAATAATTATCATAACCAAATCCTTGATGATAAATCTAAAAGGGGTTATTAGATAATAAAAATGAAAAGATCAAACACAGTTGGAAGAAGACAAATTTATTGTGTGCTTCACTACAGTGTTCTCAGATATTAATTACAAAAATCCTGTAAATCATTACCTGGATACTGTTTACAGTTTTAAACACAATTTCCCTTGCAAAGTTAAAACAAGCAATCACATGTAATTTAAACCAAGGGCAGAAATAATAATTCTATCAAGTAACTACATTTGAAAATGTGAACAAATTGAATTAAAGAAATTGATAAAAATTGATAGCACCTAATCATTAAATAAGGACATCAAAAAGACATAACACTATTTTCAGAGTGCCAAATAATAATTCAAAAAATAGGGCCCTGAGTGACTCTACAATAGAAACAATAGAGTTGTAACTAGAGAGCTACAGGGGACAGCTATAAAAGTATACATAGTTTGAATTACACTCATTAGAGCCAGCAAAGAATGTATCCTACTATTTTAATAGTAAATTGTCAAAGTATCTGTAAACCATATTAACCCAAAAGTTCTCTAAGGCAAATCAAAATTATCAACTTTCTTTAACTTTGTGCAGTTTCCTCCCAAATTGTTGCTGGATCTTAAGCAATAATTATCATAACCAAATCCTTGATGATAAATCTAAAAGGGGTTATTAGATAATAAAAATGAAAAGATCAAACACAGTTGGAAGAAGACAAATTTATTGTGTGCTTCACTACAGTGTTCTCAGATATTAATTACAAAAATCCTGTAAATCATTACCTGGATACTGTTTACAGTTTTAAACACAATTTCCCTTGCAAAGTTAAAACAAGCAATCACATGTAATTTAAACCAAGGGCAGAAATAATAATTCTATCAAGTAACTACATTTGAAAATGTGAACAAATTGAATTAAAGAAATTGATAAAAATTGATAGCACCTAATCATTAAATAAGGACATCAAAAAGACATAACACTATTTTCAGAGTGCCAAATAATAATTCAAAAAATAGGGCCCTGAGTGACTCTACAATAGAAACAATAGAGTTGTAACTAGAGAGCTACAGGGGACAGCTATAAAAGTATACATAGTTTGAATTACACTCATTAGAGCCAGCAAAGAATGTATCCTACTATTTTAATAGTAAATTGTCAAAGTATCTGTAAACCATATTAACCCAAAAGTTCTCTAAGGCAAATCAAAATTATCAACTTTCTTTAACTTTGAAACATTGATTAATGGAGAGCCACTTCAGAGAGAATTGGAACTTATGATATTTTCTTTTATTTGACTGAGTCAAAACTAATTTCAAAAATCAAAGAATAAAATAATATCCTCAGTAAACAGGGATGTTGAAAATACCATTAACAGCTCTTTTTGCCATGAACTGTTAATGGCAGAATATGGCTGTTAATAGTGCTGTTAATGGCTATTTATAACAACATTGGTTATGGACAATTTTTATTCTCACAAGATGCAACAAGTGAATTGTAACAAAAATACACTAATAAGAGTCATCCAAAGTGTTGATTTCAAAATTTTTTTTTGTAATATCTTCTTCAATTGTTTCCATTGTTTTTTTCCTCCAAAATAGCTTTTCTTTCTGTGAGCAATTCAGGGTTACTGAGCAATACATTATCAATTGAATGAAATGCTGTGATAATGTCAAAAACATTGGCATTGTCCTTTGGAACAATCATTAGATGTTTACAAACTTCATTAAGGATCTGTTTTGTTTGCTTGGTCAAAGTAAGGCATAAACTGTCATATCTAGCTGTCCATTTGTTGGTGAATATCTAGATAGGAGCTCATTGCATACCATTCCATCTAATATTGTCAGTAATTCTTTTGCAATGTTCACTTGCACAAAAACATCTTTAACAATTAAATTCAAAAAATAAGCACTACACCTCAACTTCAGTATTTATGGGGGGGGGAGTCTCTTCAAGAATCATCTGTAGACCTCCTTGTATATTTCTTGCATTATCTGCAACAATTGCTATGAATCTGCTGCCTACCAAATGGAAATGGACTGATGTAACAAATTATGAAAATCTACTGCAAGTTTTGATGACATAACAACACTTGATAGGTAAAATACCTTCTTACAATTTCACATAAGGATGCAAACATGATGTTGTTTGGAAACACTGTCAGTCCAACCATCCACCAATAACATACCAAAGGTTTATTATATCTACCTGTAGCTGTACACTTAACCTAATGTGGTCCACAATTTGGGCTGCTTGCTGTCTGAAAGCTATTCATCAAATCAGTACATTAGAGAGTGACTCCTAAATTGTTGCTGGAAACTTACACAATAATTATCAACATAATTTAACAACTAGAAAATGTGGTAGAGAAAAAGTAAATGCAATTTAGGTGAGATAAACTCTATTGAACAACCATTACATAGTTGGTCATATTTATACAATTGAGAAATCATTACCTGCCTTTGGTTACAACATAAAATCATACAATAATGTTTCCCTCACAAATTGAATTGAGCAGTAATACTATGTAGCACCAAACCAAGAGACCTTAATCTAGCATCACAAACTAAACTCATTTATGTCATATTGACATCACTAAATGGAATTACAATTGACATAATTGATAAAAATAAGCAAAAGTCCCCAAGTGACTCTACACTATTATAAAAATTTTTAGTTTTCATTGTAGTGATTTTAGTTGATATTTTTATCATGAATATTACACACATTGGTTTAAAATAATAAAATTTACAAATTATAAAGCTTCTAAGTTAGAAAGTAAAATTGGGATTACCTGAAAATAATTAAAATAGACTAAAATCACCAAAATAACAGTGATCAAGGAATTAGGAAGATATGCCAATATCAAGCCAGCTAAGATGAATGAAAAAAACCTAAAATTGTATGCAAGGTATTCAAAAATTAGAAAGTTTCCACATGTAAAGATATTGAAATTACAAAATCTACAGATATATCAAACAAATTAGAAGGCAATGAATCAAGTGGAGAAATTGATAGAAAACTCAATAGTTCACATAAGCAATCCATAACAGGATATCAAGACATTTTTGAAAGAAATGCAAACAGCAGCAAACACAACATTACCAGCAACCCTAAGTGATAACAATGCAGTAGTCAAATTAATGGACAAAGTTGCCAAATTAGAGAGGAAGGCAGTACATCAAAAGCAATAAATTGTAGATATATGGCAAGAAAAACATGCATACAAATCAAGTTCAAAAGTTTAGGAGTAAAAGTTGTTAAAGATAATGAATTTTTACTTAGCTAAGAATTTTTCTTTAAGACTATAATGTTACTCAATTTAGCTGAAAGTTATTTCAACAAGTGTAGAGTCACTTCCCAGATAACAATTTTGGTTGTTTTTACGTTGTTTATGGTTGTTTCATACTTTTGGTTGTTGCAGCAACCATTAACATCCTAAAAACAACCATTAATACTAATTAGAGCAACTAAAAATTTGATAATTTAAGATTCAAGCAGATGCTTGCAAATAGAATTCACTTCATCATTTTGATTACTAGATCATTTTTATATAAAGATCAGAGTTGCAAAAAGCTTTTTTGAAATGTTAAATTTGTGAAAAATTATAATATACTTGGTAAACGAATTTTCAAAATAATTTATTCATGAATATTTGGACACCTTCAAATTATCTGTCAGATAAAAAAGTTACATTTGAGCAGAAGAGATTCTTTACGATTTAAAAAAGTATTATTTCAAAATTATACCTAACTTTAAAAGTTTAAATTTTTGTTATATTTGGCAGATTTTTATGCTTATTGTTATCATTTAAAATTAAGACATTCTTTCACAGTATTTAATGTATTTATTGTATTACTGTTCTGCCCTTTGTTGGGCTTGTGTTAGTTTAAACAGCAATGTTTAAACTGATTACCAATATAAATTTGATGTATTGCATATAAAAGTAATGCTAGAACTATCGTGGGCAACATAAAATAATGTTGTTATGACCTAAAAATAGTGCTTTTTTATTCAGAAAAAACAACCAAAAAGCAACCTAATGTGACGTTGTTGGAACAACGTTGTTTAGACCAGTCAAAAGGGTACCATTTCAACGTTAAAACAACCATAAAAAAACAACTAAAAAACAACGTTGTTTAGACCAAAATTTGTTATCTGGGTTGGGGGCAACCCCAGGCTTAAATAATTTCATTTTGTTAATTTCATTTGATTTCTAAATTAATTTTTACTAATATTATTATCTGATGATGTAATTGGATCAATGACATCTATTTTGAGTGTAGTATTGTGTTAATAGTTGTTGTCCCCTCATTTAGAAGCATGTGCTATTATTACTTGATTAATTTGCAAGGGAATTTAGAATTTAAAAGTGTAAACAAAGTGCAGGTAATTATTGCTTAGTGTATAAATATGATCAACCTGTGCATTAAGTTAATAGATGTTGTTTCACTCAAAATGTGTTTTTTCTCTGATCATTATTTCATAAGTATTTTTTCCTATTATAATAAGCTAGGTTATCAGTGACAATTTGGGAACACCCCTTTGAATTCTAATGGTGACAAATAGCTGTTCCCAAATTGTGGATCTGATTTAGGTTATGAATATGGTTATGTAGAGGCTTTAAAACTTTGCCTTTTGAATTCAACACATACATGCAACCAATGATAAATTATACTGTGGTTAAATCATGCCTGTTAGCTATCACAAATGCATGACAACTATATGCTATTTATATATCACCACACAAGCAAGTTTCTGCACCTTTAGCCCTGGACATTGATTTGGTGTGATTCTGTGGAATTGGTTTTTTTGGATGTTTGTTTCTTTCTTTTGGAGATCTAAACAGTTACTAGTTCTAAAGATAAAATACCAATGTTTTGCTTACCTGTCAGTTCTGTTAAAATCACGGTTTCTCTAGTATATGTTCACCTCAGCAACCTTCTGCATTGACATTAAGTCCTCTGGCATAGTTCTCTTTAGTTTCAACCCAGTGATTCTACACAAGGTTTTCAGAAGATTAGCTTAGAAAAATTGAGTTAAATAGAATTTTAGACTACTGCAATATAATATAATTTAAATAACATAAAGAACATTTATTCATTCAATTTTTAATATTCACAAATTTGAATTTCATTAGAGATGATTTCCTCTACATTTAAGTTATAGTGAAATATGAAAGCATTTTTTTATTTTAAAAAGTCCCTAAAGAGTGGTTTTAATATCAATATTGCAAAGTTAGGGTTTTTTCACCAAATCTGAGTTTTCTCTTGATGATTATCCAGAGATTATATATTGGGCTCAGGTTGGGACTATTTCCCAGCCAATTGAGCAGTTGGATCTTCAAATATTGTATCATTTTCATTCTGACACCCACATAAAGGAATGGGAGTGTGGCCTAACCATGNCAACCTAATGTGACGTTGTTGGAACAACGTTGTTTAGACCAGTCAAAAGGGTACCATTTCAACGTTAAAACAACCATAAAAAAACAACTAAAAAACAACGTTGTTTAGACCAAAATTTGTTATCTGGGTTGGGGGCAACCCCAGGCTTAAATAATTTCATTTTGTTAATTTCATTTGATTTCTAAATTAATTTTTACTAATATTATTATCTGATGATGTAATTGGATCAATGACATCTATTTTGAGTGTAGTATTGTGTTAATAGTTGTTGTCCCCTCATTTAGAAGCATGTGCTATTATTACTTGATTAATTTGCAAGGGAATTTAGAATTTAAAAGTGTAAACAAAGTGCAGGTAATTATTGCTTAGTGTATAAATATGATCAACCTGTGCATTAAGTTAATAGATGTTGTTTCACTCAAAATGTGTTTTTTCTCTGATCATTATTTCATAAGTATTTTTTCCTATTATAATAAGCTAGGTTATCAGTGACAATTTGGGAACACCCCTTTGAATTCTAATGGTGACAAATAGCTGTTCCCAAATTGTGGATCTGATTTAGGTTATGAATATGGTTATGTAGAGGCTTTAAAACTTTGCCTTTTGAATTCAACACATACATGCAACCAATGATAAATTATACTGTGGTTAAATCATGCCTGTTAGCTATCACAAATGCATGACAACTATATGCTATTTATATATCACCACACAAGCAAGTTTCTGCACCTTTAGCCCTGGACATTGATTTGGTGTGATTCTGTGGAATTGGTTTTTTTGGATGTTTGTTTCTTTCTTTTGGAGATCTAAACAGTTACTAGTTCTAAAGATAAAATACCAATGTTTTGCTTACCTGTCAGTTCTGTTAAAATCACGGTTTCTCTAGTATATGTTCACCTCAGCAACCTTCTGCATTGACATTAAGTCCTCTGGCATAGTTCTCTTTAGTTTCAACCCAGTGATTCTACACAAGGTTTTCAGAAGATTAGCTTAGAAAAATTGAGTTAAATAGAATTTTAGACTACTGCAATATAATATAATTTAAATAACATAAAGAACATTTATTCATTCAATTTTTAATATTCACAAATTTGAATTTCATTAGAGATGATTTCCTCTACATTTAAGTTATAGTGAAATATGAAAGCATTTTTTTATTTTAAAAAGTCCCTAAAGAGTGGTTTTAATATCAATATTGCAAAGTTAGGGTTTTTTCACCAAATCTGAGTTTTCTCTTGATGATTATCCAGAGATTATATATTGGGCTCAGGTTGGGACTATTTCCCAGCCAATTGAGCAGTTGGATCTTCAAATATTGTATCATTTTCATTCTGACACCCACATAAAGAATGGGAGTGTGGCCTAACCATGGTGACTGAAAGATTCTCAACAGTTAAAAACTATTTAAGAATCAATCTGAAGAATAGAATATTAATTAAGAGATATCATGTGATACACAATAATGATGCAGAGAGGATTACATTGCAGGAGATGACATAGATATAATTGAAGTATCATTTGATTAATGAATTTTGTTTTTCATAATACCTGCCACTTGGTTAGGTATAGGTTTGTGTGTATGACAACTTTACCTTTCAAATAATGATGCCTCCAATTCACTCTTATAAATGCTATTTGACTGGCAAAAGTTTAAGAATCATGTAAGAATATTTTAGGCTTACATTAAGTAAATCATTAAGAATCATTAAGGCTTTGCTCGATTTGTGTACATGTAATTCTTATAAAAAAGAATGAGTGTAGGTGATTAATTCAAGCCCAGTCAATGCTGAAATTAAACTCTTATAATCATTGTTAATTGCAAGCTCTCTGTCGATGCATGCAGCACTAAAGTAAATCAGGTTATAATGACATGTTCAGATTTTCAGATCATACATACTGTACATTTCATAGTTGTCTTATGCCTCAAATAAAATTGAAAGCTTTTGACTTTGAAATTTCTCAAGCTGAAATTTTAGTTCAATTATGCTAACATATTACATCAAACACTCATTATCTATGAAATAATATTTTCAAATCCATTACCCTTGTTAACTATTTTCTGGGGATAATAAAATTAATATGTACCATGTCATTCTTGCTAACTGCTAATTTGAAACAGCATTATTATTTTGTGCACATTATCACCTCTTCACTATTAGCTTATTTAGAGAGAAAACTATTCGCTAAAAGAGATAATTAACTTTTTTATTAACTGTGATAAATGTTGCTCCCTCATTCCTTTTAAATTGGTAATTGTCTAAATGTACTTTACAAATTGCTTGTTTTGTTAATCATAATGTTAATTACTATCAAAATCAATATAACAGTTTCTAGAAAATTAGTTAAACACCTGTTTGAGGACTGGTATATTATTCCACTATGTTTCCTTGTTTTGAAATGGAGAAATGATAATTAAGAGCGTGCGTTACACTGTCAATTTCAGTCACTTTGCATGATTGGATAACTGTAGGCAGTTAAATTATTTTCTGAAAAGGTTTATGCAAAGAGTGACCGTGAAAATCATTCATTCTTAACATAAAGATTTCTGCTGCAATTAATTCAAGATAACATACTAAATGCATATCGAATATTCATTGGCGTGGTCAGAATTTCCATCTAGAATGAAATGTTTGTAATCAGTAGTAGCAAAAAGTAAGGTTGCTTAGAAATTTGGGCTAAAAATTAATAGCCCATAGTGCTGAATTATTTAGATTTTAAACTATGGAGAATTAGACTTTTAATATTCATAAATATCAAAATATTTAATAATCTCTATAATTTTAACTAATTTTTTAACAAAAAATAAAATATATCCAACATTAATCTTTGATAACCTAAATTTGATAGAAATTTTAAATGCATGCATTAATATAGTATTTTGATTTTGGAATCTTAGTATTTTCTTATTAAAAGATTGTAAACAACCACATGTTTAGTTATAGGCATTCCGTCCAACTTGGTTTGTAGATTAGAAAGGAGAAGAAATCTATATTTCCATTCTTTATGTTTAGAGGAATTTATTGAAGGAAGCAAAATTTGTGAATTCCCCAAATAATGCAAAGATTTTCCAATCTATGCTTACAAGGTGAATGTGTATAACCCTTTTCAAATTGAGATATTTGATTTTGCAGAAACAATGTCAAACAAACAAGAGCTGAACACTGGATGTGGGGTATTCTAATGGAAATTGAAATTTCATCACATGGGATGAATGGCAAAATTGCGAAAGAAAATGGTACCTGCCTATCTTGGATCTATTTTTCCTCAATCATGAAAAAAATCCAAATTCTTATTGAACATGGGGCTCGTTAAGTTTTTAAAAAAAAGTTCATATTAAGGAAATTTTCGAAAGAAACACCACAAGAAATGTATTTAATAAAATTCCCTTAATTCAATTCACACCATATAATTCCTTGAATATAAACTCTAAATAATAGGTATTAAACATAAGTATTTGTATTTTAAAATTTATATTGTTAGGCAATTGGCTTTAACTATCCTAAAGAATAAATCGTAGCACCTAAATATATTTTAGTTAAATATTTAACACTTTTAGAACAAAAAATGTGTCAAATGATAAAACAAATATGTTTGTTAACCAAACAATATTTGATGATGAAATTGAAAAAGGAAAATCCAATTGAAATATTTAATGAATTAATTCACAAACATTTTTAAAAAAGTTGGGGAGTCTGATGACGTCATTGAACATGAAATTAGCAAAAATTTAGTGAAGAAGAAGGGACCTGCTATTAAAACCTTGTCTAGAATTTAAAGACTGCCTAAGAAGAAATTCATGTTTGTTTGATAGGTTATGTTACTTTTCCGTCAATTTCACTTCCGCAACACATAACAACTGGTGAAATTTCATGGTATGCGAAGTTTGGTCCCTAATCAAGAGCAAATAGTGTCATTCTTTGAGCGTCAACAGATTCATATATATATATATATATATAGGGTGGTCCAAAAAATTCATATATTTTTAAAACATTTACAGAAAGAGTAACTAGCAGTAGAACAATAGCACATAAAATGCGGTATAAGAAATTTTATAACACATTTTTAAATCAGGATCCATTCTCGTGTAAGACCTGTTTGCAATGAGGGCACAAATTTGCCATAGATGATGCTACTGTCTCCACAGAAGTATTGGCTGTAACTTCATACACTTTTTGTTGAAGCTCGTCCAGATTTTGTGGTATAAGGTTCTTGTAAACTTTCCTTTTACATAGCCTCAAAATCAAAAGTCCACGGGTGAAAGGTCTGGGGGCCACCAAGGAGTTGAATTGCGACTGAGTTTCTGTCAACACAAAAGTTTTCAACAAGGTCAGCCATGACGATCAATATGCGGTGGTTCACTGTCCATGTTCCTCTATCTCTTGTAAGACATGGGTTTGTAGCATATGAAGATAGCGTTCGTTGAATATTACTTCGTGATTACCTTCGAGGGAGGCTTGCCTTTGGACTATGTCACACAGTTTTGATTATTCACCTCGCCAGTGAAATGGAAGTGTGTCTCATGAGTCTAGATTTTTTCATCTGTTGTATCTTTCTGGAGAAGCCATTCAGCAAATTGCATTTTTCATTGTTGGATGATTCTTTGAGGTCTATCATTGATGATAAACGATAATGGTGCAACTTCAAAATTTTCTTGGTAAAACGAAAGATTGCTGGGCTATTTCACGAGAGGATGCGCACTGGTAAACATTTGCTGCAAACAACCCCTGAATTTTTTCTTCCATTCTTTCTTTTCGGTCTTGTAATAAAGACGTTTTTCCACTTCTTGAACGATCTTCCACTGAATAGGTATCCAAGAATCGTTGGACAATCTGTTTCATCGTTGTTGCTGTAAAAGAATCATTCCGGATGCTTTTCTCTTTCTTGTACAAACGGATTGCACCCGTTGCACTCTCACCACGGAGAAAATAACAGCGAACAGTGTCAATTTTTCATGCACATTCATTCTAAAATGATATTTAATAAACAACATTAATATACTAATATATTGTATGTCAATATTACTCATGGTATTATTATTAAATTCCAGTAAATTCTGTTCACATGAACATAATATATATATCAAAAACTAATTAGTCCGGATTTTATATATATATATATATATATATATATAAATGTATTGTAACATCTTCTGGATTTTTATTTTTTTATGTTTTCCAACATAATTCCTTGAAATTTGGTGGTGTTTCTGTATACTACCTACCTCCATACAAAATACATTTAAGTTTGAGTGATTACTGCAGTCCCCTAAATGGCATAAAAATTTGGGATGGTTTTCCACCAAATATTGCATTTTTGAATTTTACTTAAGAGAAAGCAGGAAATATATGTATATATATATATATATATATATATATATATATATATATATATTAGGGTGTTCTTTATTTATAAATTTCCGAAAGTTTTGCCTCTGAACCTTTAAAATGCTTCCATTTCACGAAAAAAATGAATGTAAATTCTTGAGCTATTTGAATTAGGTTTAGAGGTGGCCAAACCTCATTAAACTTTTCCAGTTTATGGAGAGGTACTAGTTTCACTAATGGTGAAGTAACATAAGGACTTTTAGGCATCCAATTAGCATTTCGAATGCAAATGACAGTGTTTTTTAATTGAAGGCAAATATATCGATGCCTACAATTAAGAATGACTCTGCATCCTTTCAGAATTCAGAAATTTTGCAACCATATATTCATTTTTATCAAATATTTTTGAAAATTCGCATTAATTCAATTGTTCTAATTTATACTTAAATGTTTTGTATGTAGGTGTATATATATATATATATATA
>CABFPE010000156.1:305595-327514 GCA_900660155.1 Hofstenia miamia | reverse complement strand
GCCATGCCAGAAGTAGCTTTTTATTCCACCTTAGAATTTTGCCTCATAGTCACCAAAAACAAAACACGGTAAAGGGTCGGGACCAATATGACTTTATATTTGCAATAGTAATATTGTATCATATTTCTTAAACTAAAGTAACTGCAAGTGTACTAGTTTTATTCAATATTTAATTTGATTTGTAATATGAAAATTTAGGACATAAAAATTCTCAGTACGAGATCAGAAATAGCTGACGGGATTAGTACGGGACAGTGATTGGGTAACAGAAGTCTGCGGAGCCAGCAATTGGAGCAGATTACAGGAACCAGATATCTATATTTGCATAATATCAAGAATTTTTAGCATTGAACATTTCCTTTGCTTAGAAATAATGCAATGTATATGTATTTTATTATATTTAGATTTATATTAGCTGTCAATTTTATAATTTCTAAGTTGATATGTAATAGCAAAATTAGGGACCTTAGCAACTACCGAGAACAACTAGGCCCGGAACCAAAATGAACTTTTGTAGCAGGTAAGCACAGAAATTAAATTTGGCCTAACAGCTATTCAAAATTTTGAATTAATAAATTCACAATAGGCCCAGTACCAGGAGAGCTTTTGGAGTTGCTTAATTTTTACAGAAAATTATTAATTGTAAATGCTTTTTGATGTTTCTATGCATTGATGGTAACATTGGTTGTTTGTTGTATATGTTGCATTTTGGCAGATTCATTCACAATAATTTGATAAAAGTTGGGTTAAAACTTATTGGGTTAGTATCGTGTTGGCCAAGCATGACTATAAAACAGCACTTAAGGCTACAAAAATTTATATGATGTTTGTAATCCTACGTGAAACACAAATTTAGACTTTCCAACTCTGATGAATTTATACCATTTGATAGCCCTTTAGTGATTTATAAGTTCGGATAAAGTTAAAATTGTCAACTAACACGTGAATTCTTTCGTTTTATTGAATGTAATTTGGTGTTTTTCTCGTAAAATTTAGACGACAGTCTGTTAAATTCAAGCATTTCTGACAAGAAAATAGTTTTGACCATTAGTTTTACAATTCCCATATTGAACATATTCATAAACATATTGCTGGATAGAGATTTGAGTTTTCTACAATGCAAAAAAACNGCAATGTATATGTATTTTATTATATTTAGATTTATATTAGCTGTCAATTTTATAATTTCTAAGTTGATATGTGATAGCAAGGACCCTAGCAACTACCAAGAACAACTAGGCCCAAGACCAAAATGAACTTTTTTAGCAGGTAAGCACAGAAATTAAATTTGGCCTAACAGCTATTAACTTTAAATTCAGACCGAAATTAATAAATTAACATTAACACAGTACCAGCATAGCTTTTGGAGTTGCTTAATTTTAAAAAAAAATATTAATTGTAAATGCTTTTTGATGTTTCTATGCATAGATGATAACATTGGTTGTTTGTTGTATATGTTGCATTTTAGCAGATTCATTCACAATAATTTGATAAAAGTTGGGTTAAAATTTATTGGGTTAGTGACGTGTTGGCCAAGCATGACTATAAAACAGCACTTAAGGCTACAAAAATTTATATGATGTTTGTAATCCTACGTGAAACACAAATTTAGACTTTCCAACTCTGATGAATTTATACCATTTGATAGCCCTTTAGTGATTTATAAGTTCGGATAAAGTTAAAATTGTCAACTAACACGTGAATTCTTTCATTTTATTGAATGTAATTTGGTGTTTTTCTCGTAAAATTTAGACGACAGTCTGTTAAATTCAAGCATTTCTGACAAGAAAATAGTTTTGACCATTAGTTTTACAATTCCCATATTGAACATATTCATAAACATATTGCTGGATAGAGATTTGAGTTTTCTACAATGCAAAAAAACACACTTATTANTGTATGTATCGGTTAATTATAGGAATAGACAAGGTTTTCACTGAAATTTTCATTAACACATATAAGTAGAATTCATATAGAACTACATGTAAAATGAAATTTGAAATATGGAAGGAGCTTGTATGTGCCGAGTTAACACGATCTATAAAAGTTATTTATTGTTTGTTTTTTAATGAAACGAATAACTATATTCAACTATGTACCTTTATTTATTTTTCGCAGGTATGTATTTACTGATAAATTAGGTAAAAATGTTCATTAAAAATCTAAAATCATTTATTGAAAAATGAAGTGCATAAAAAACAATAATTTGTGATTTTGGTGACTAGTCGATACCCCATTGCAGTACAATATGACAGATGAGGAGGTAAATCATCGCGATGAACACGGTTGATAGCATCACTGGAAATCCAACCTTAAAGAATTCGCAAAACGTGATTTTATATCCCTTTTGTTCTGCGACTCCTGCGCAAACCACATTGGCAGAAGCTCCAATTAGGGTACCATTGCCTCCCAGACAAGCACCATAGGCTAGTGACCACAGCAGCGGTTTCATATGGAGGTGTGGGGACTGCCCGAGTTGAATAATAATTGGAATCATGGCTGACGTGAATGGAATGTTATCAATAAATGATGAGGCGAGGGCAGACACCCACAAAATTATGATTAACGCCATTAGAAAACGATAACTTTCTGGAATCATGGCAATTATGTTTTCAGTTTGGTCACCGATAAAATGAATCAATCCTAGTTTAGTCAATGCCTCCATCAATACAAAAAGCGCGGCAAAGAACATCAGTGTTGACCACTCAACTTTGTGAAGCACCTCTTCCATGTCTTCTACATCTGCTAGTATCAACAAAACCAAAGCACCTAAGAATGCAATCCAACCCAGTTCAGTATTGACATATTTCGATGACTGGGTGAAGAAAAGTAACACCACTACTACCAGAACAGAGCCAGATTGCATGAGCAAAATTTTATCTCTGATGACATATCGCTGTTCAAGGCTTTCTAAGTTTGATTTCCAATCTGATTGTCGTTTTTTCGATGTTGTGCGCATTTTCTTGTGAATGTGATCTTCAAGTTTTCTTATGTATTGAAATAACATCTCTTTTACACTGTTTTCCTCCCTAGATACAGATCCAATCCTTTTCGCAGTTTTCTTCCACATGTGAAGTTCTTTCTTAAGTTGTCTTATTTCTGGATCTTCATTGTGGAATAAATCCTTATTCCTATACAATAATCTAATAGCGATCATTCCAAAAATCATACAAAACGATGAGCCGATGCTAAGATGACGAGTGAATTCTAAGAAGTCGACTCCTTGATTTTGCACACCTTTGTTGGAAACGATTAAAACATTCGGTGGATCACCGATTGCAGTTGCGGTTCCTCCAATGTTTGACATGATAACTTCTGCGATAAGAACCCATTTGGCCTCCATATTTAACACTTCACACAGTTTAATAGTCACAGGAGACATTAACAAGATTGTCGTGACATTATCAAGAAATGCTGATATAACACCGGCAAACACACTTAGTAAAGTGATCAAACGCCACTGCTTACCCTGAGCAGCACGGTACGCTAAAACTGCTGCATAGTCGAAAAAGCCACTTTCTGCAAATATTGCAACTAGCACCATCATGCCAAATAGAAGCATCAGAGTTTCCCAATCCACCCATTCTACCACCTCTACAATGCTTGGTCCTTCATTACACAAGGCCAATGTTGCTATGCCCATGGTTGCAGCTAAGCATGCTGCTATAGTTCTGTGAATTATTTCAGAAATTATTAAAGAATACAGAAACACCAGTATGAAGGCTGCTGCATACACCTGATAGTTTGCCCAATCTACTAATTCAAGCAAATCAATTGATAATGCATAATGATCGACAGAGTTTGATCTAAAAATCATGTACCATGGAGAGCTGGAATTAGATCTCTCCACGTGAATCACAAATTCTTCCTCTCGGTAATTGTCACTCGTGTTACTAGAAGTGTTAATATAAAAATTGTAATGCTTAAAACAGTTTTCATTGAAATTTTTGGCACATACAGATGCTGATAGATTCTTTGTGGAATTTTCGGACAATGAGTGTTCAGGCAAAAATGGCCCACTGAGCTTAACTCGGATGTCTTTGTTATAGAAGTCGGCAAGGGAGATCCTATGGCTTAATTCTTTACTAACACAGAATGTTTGACGAATGGAATGTGTTTCGGGAAGATAAATTATAGCTAACGCAGAGACTATTCCAATAACAGACAAAACTGCAATTTTAATATAATGTCTTTGTTTTGGAGTTGTAAGCGTTTCCAAGTATTTGAGAACGTCGCTGATAATATGACGTTTGCTGCCACGTTCTGAGGATTCAAGGGATTGTGGCAAGCCTCCATTTGATGAATCTATAAGAGCAAGGGATAACTCACTGGTTTTGTTTCTGCGAAGGAAGTCATTAAGAAGAGGCTTAGTTTCTTCTTCATGTTGCTCATGCGCCTGAACACGTAAGTTACTTTCATTGCTAGCGCTGCTGTTAGAACGACTAACTGCCGAAGATGTGCTTTCTACAGAAAGTAATGGGATCTGTATCGTGGGCTCCAGTTCATTTTTCAACTTGGACTTGATGTTGGATTGAATCAACAAAGTGCTACTATCACACTCGGTTAAGCCATTGTCTGGCATGGCTGCGCGCTGAAATATCCAGAATTGCGCGCATACAGCAGGTTTAATGTTCAAATTCTAACAACGAAATGATTTTGTCTTCCTTAGCGGCCAATAAATGGGATAGACAGCATTATGCTGACTCACATTTGTTGAGAAAGTTATTTCCGCGCGCGTGATAGGCCATCGCAATTTGTGAGCTTTTTCCAAATTTAAATTTAAATTCAATTACGCCATCGACAGCATTTTCTCAGAGAAGAACGTACTGCTGTGTAATACTACAATTTCTATTTCATTTCTAAATTCTCTTCCTCATTAATTTAAAATAATATTTATTTAAATTCTGTTGCATAATGTCTCACGACAACACAGCAAGACAAATCCATACCAGAATTTTCATTTCAACTGTCTTACAGTTAATGCGAACAATGCTTTTTCGGAGTTTAAATTACGAGGGAAAATGAAGATACCATAGCACAATTTACAAAATAATTTTTAACTATTACAACGATTTTTACAAAAAAACCGTATTAGGAAAAATTCAATATCCAAAGTTTTCAACCGAATTTAATAACTTTTACTACACTTTCATACATACAATTAATTTAGAAGCGTTAAATTTTAGATATATTTTTTGAAAAAAAGGAAAAAGCAGAAACGCTTAACTTTTTGAATTTTAATATTTGCATTCCATATATAAGTAAAATTAGACAACATTTCAAATAAATCTATTTCATTTAAAGAAAATAATAGCGTAACTTATATATATATATATATATATATATATATATATATATATATATATATATATTAATATAGTAATCGGTTTCTACTTACAAATAATCTTCAGTCAAGTACGTGGGAATAGAATTTTACAATTCCACATCAAATGGTGTTAAGATATGCACACACTTAAAAAAGTCCAATAAATTGGTATTTGTTTGTTTATTATTATTAATCAACAAATGAATACCAATTTCTTGAACATATTTTAAGCATAATTGAATTAGGTTAAGCTGAATGCTAAGGTCAGGGTAAAATGATCCTGGATACAAGTGAAAATTATTTAATCTGTGAAAAAATACGTGAATATTTCTAAATATAATCTTAGCGTTACACTGTCTCTCATAGTGAAATTTACTTCTTACGCCTACAGCCAATCAAACCGGTATTTTGCGTGGATTGTTGTTCTAACAATGCTTAATATAATGGTGAAAACTTTATTTGAGCACTTATTCTTTAATGCATGGAAAATTAGTTAAATCTATAAAACAACCAACTCAGCCTACAATATTGACAAGTATTTAACTTTGAATTCCTATAATATATTAAACAATAAAGTTCACTTTTTGGATTGCAATTATATTTTTCCAAAGTTACTCATTGTTGATCTGTGGACTTAACCAATGATCTCTTTTAAAATATCAATGCAACAATATTTGACCACAATAAATATATTGCTTGACATCTAAAACATTATCCTACGCCTGAGTTTATTCATGTTATCAAATCTATAAATTAAATGAATGCGAATGTTGTGTGGGAGTGTAAAAATTCGTTTCTACAAGCATTCATACTAAAACAGAGATTATTAATGGTTCTCACTAGGTACTCTGAGTTTGAGAATAAGAACCGTGGGTGGAATGAGGGTACAATTGAACATGGAAGCAAAACATGATAGTTTTTAACAATTTGCGCGCTTCTTGTGAAACCTTACAATAAAATTATATGGAATTGTTGGCGTAACAACCTAAAAAAGTGAAAAGAATTCTGAATCAATTATAATTGATCACATCTTAAGGCAATAGTATCCCAGATTTGTTATAGCGTAGGTACTCTGATTTGCTTTGTAGTCTTTATATATATATATATATATCTAATATATATATATATACATGTATATATATATATATATATATGTCTATTTTTTTAATTTATGCTTTATAACTTGAATGACCATTCTATAAAATTTATCATTTATAGTATAAGGCTATTTGAATTGCTTTTGTATAACAAACACGGCAAAGTCATAGAAAGCTATTGGCATTGCNTATATATATATATATTTATATTCAAACAATAAATAATGAATAATAACTCTCCAGAGGATTCTGCAGGGGAATATGGTTAATCAAGCCGCATCACAAGCCTATTGCAACAACGGTCCGATTTCTTAATAAATAATTATTTCGACCATACCGATAGGCGATTACAATCTGTAAAAATATCAAACAATTAAACTGTTTTCTAATTGTCTTCTTTGTAAGAAACATAAATATTTTCCTTTTAAATTGGATTTGCAATATTTTGCAATTATGCTCAGATAAAAACTTTCGGAGCAAACAAAGTCTTATTTGAAAAATGGTGTTTGTAGTAATTTCGTTTCTGCATGCTGTTTTTCCTAAATAAATTTTGTGTTTAATATCAGAGCCTTTAAATTGTCAAAAAATATAGCCCATAATAATTTTAGGTCATTATGTAACGGAAAAACTAAGTTTGAAATTAATTTAAAATCAAGTTTGCCCGATTTTCTGGATAATTCAATTGATGTTTCATTCTTTAGAAATAATTTTTGCTGCGAGTACTAATTCTTAAAAAATTGCTCATGGAACTGTTACCAACTTAAACCTAGAGATCTTTCAAGTTCTTTCAAGTTCCTATGTTTTTTTTAAAGTGCCACTACAACTTGAAAATTATTAGCTTGGGTTTTGATAGAATAACATTGGAACTGTTCCTTTCAAAATACCATGAAATTATTGAAGATTGGCCATTAAATATTATTTAGCATGATAGTTTAAGTTGAATACTTCTAAACTTTCAGAATGCAATGCATTAATGAAATACAAAATTAATTTTGGGGTTTGAAAACACAGTGAATAAACCATATACTCCAATGGAACTCTTTAAAAAACTAAACTTTTTTCTAATTATAGTAAGAATTTTAAAAATTCTTTTAAGAACTTGACAGAACTTGAAAGATCTTTAAAGTTTAATTTGGTAGCAGTTCCATGGGTAATTAGTCATCTTCAAAATATAAATTCTATGTTTTCGTATTGAATTTTATTTTTTGGGCAAATACATATTTAACGAATTTAAATATTAAATCAAATTTATGATGTTAAAAGTATTTTGTAAAACTATTAAATACATCTTGATTTATTACCTCCGCCAAAGAGGTTGCTTTTGGTAGCTTTGGTTTGTTTGTCTGTTTGTCTTTTAGCAAATTTACGGAAAAAGTAATTAATGGATTGACCACAAATCTTCACCAGAGGTGCGTCTTCGCCCAAGGAGAAATCCATTAAATTTTGGTGCTGATCCTGGGGACACAAGCTGCGTGGCGGAGGTCTGCGCTCTCCGAGTGCTTTTCTAGTTAAAATTAATACTGGCTAAATTTTGGTTCTAAACTAAAATAACCTTAAGTAAATTTTAAGTTGGAGTTAATGATTTGGATATGATATTTCACGTCTTTAGAAATAAATTGCTTGAATAATTTTTAAAAACCAGTTGGGAATTAAGCTCAATCACGAGGAGAATAATCAAATGAGCATGATGAACATTCATGATGCATGTGAACCTAATTTAGGGAATGAAAATTAGTTATTAATTCTAAAATTTGGTGATTGGGAGTCATAGCAATCAACGCTCTTGATTGAGGCCAATCAGTATCTACAGTGGATGATTCTTCTACAAAACTACTGCCTCAAGTAAATGGATATATCTTCTTTTGAAAATGCAAACTTAAGGCAATAGAGATTAAGTCAATACATTTTATCCTATGTACATTGCATAGTAGGTTACAATTTTTGACTTCCTTAAACAAAGGAAAGCTTACAAAATATAATTTATAACTCACCCAGTTTACTATATTATGAGATTAAGTATATATATATATATATATATATATATATATATATATATATATATATATACACATACATGTACTTATGATACATCATTTATTAATGAAATGCAGTTAGAAAACTATCAGGAGGATTATACNNNTATATATACATATTTATATTCAAACAATAAATAATGAATAATAACTCTCCAGAGGATTCTGCAGGGGAATATGGTTAATCAAGCCGCATCACAAGCCTATTGCAACAACGCCTCCAATGGAACTCTTTAAAAAACTAAACTTTTTTCTAATTATAGTGACAATTTTAAAAATTCTTTTAAGAACTTGAAAGAACTTGAAAGATTTTTAAAGTTTAATTTGGTAGCAGTTCCATGGGTAATTAGTCATCTTCAAAATATAAATTCTATGTTTTCGTATTGAATTTCAAAGGTCCGTGTAAGTTCATTGTCAACCACGTTTTATTTTGGGGCAAATACATATTTAACGAATTTAAATATTAAATCAAATTTATGATGTTAAAAGTATTTTGTAAAACTATTAAATACATCTTGATTTATTACCTCCGCCAAAGAGGTTGCTTTTGGTAGCTTTGGTTTGTTTGTCTGTTTGTCTTTTAGCAAATTTACGGAAAAAGTAATTAATGGATTGACCACAAATATATATATGTCTATTTTTTTAATTTATGCTTTATAACTTGAATGACCATTCTATAAAATTTATCATTTATAGTATAAGGCTATTTGAATTGCTTTTGTATAACAAACACGGCAAAGTCATAGAAAGCTATTGGCATTGCAGAACTTTTTTAAAATGATTCTTTTAGAACTAGGATTCATCTAGTCGTTGTAGATTAACCGTTTAAGAAATTGTTCTAAAATCCTTGTTAATATTATAAGTGAGCTAAAAGTTACTGATTGTACATGTAGATAGTATATTGTTTACTGTCTTAGCTTTTACTCCAAAGTTTGCAATTTTAAATTATTACTTCATTAAATTATATATAAGTTTTCTCACTAACAAAAATTGAACGTTTACACTTTTCTATTGATATTTCCAACAAATTGCCAAATTCCATTCTTAGAGATAATTGATGCATTTCTTTTCTTTCTAATATACATTTCCATTAATTTTTAAGTTTTTGTGATTGCTTTCCTATTTATATAGTGCATAGGTATGCAGTTGTTTTATCACTCGGTGAAGATATAGTAACAGTAATTTTATTTAGAGTAGACTTTGAAGGTCATATTCTAGAATCCCAGAGATTTCATGTCTCCATACGACTTAGTTCCACATAATTTTAAGAGATTGAATACTTTCAAATGTACATCGATGAATGCTAAATCATTGACATCAGTGATTAGACAACTAAGGCTTTGAGAGACCGTCCAGTCCCATGTGACTCTGATATTGGACCAAAACAATCTCGATAGGACTAGGACCAAAAGGGAAAATTCTGGGATCATGCGATTTCAGAATATGGCTTATAATTTTTGCTAATTTTGGTCAAAATAGACCTGTTCTATATGACCTTGGGGATTATGTGACCAGAAAATTTAACAAGATTGGGATTGGGATGGGACGAGACTAGGACCGAATCCAAAAAGATGAAGTGGGACTGGCACCAAAAAAATCCTGGTCCTGCAGAAATCTATTTTTAACACATAGTTTTTGGCAACATATCGACTTGTGGAAGTGCCATAATGTGCAATTTCGTTAATTAGTGAATGGATTTAAATTTTCATCAGCTGTGGAGCATAATGCTTTAATAATTGCTTCCAAGTCAAGTATTTAATCTCTCCTCGATCGAACTATCACACGGCATTTTCCTTCTTTATCTGGGAATTGAATTTAATAAAAAATCGGAAGCAATTTCTGTATTTCCTCTTACACTTAGCCAATACATCATTTCGTAATTGTAAAATACTGACCATCTTAGTTTTTCAGCTGCTTACGCTATTTTATTGAATATATTACATCCAAATAATTTATGCAGTCTGTCTGTGTAGTTGGTATTGACTTAAGTATTAGTCAGGTGCAGTCAATACTGTTCAAATTTTGGTTATATCAAAATGTATGTTCTCTAGTAGTTGCATTCCAAAATCTGTTTACCTCCAAATTCCTATAAAACCTTTGGTACCTTTTATATTCAAAGATGCTCCACCGAAATGAAACGCAGCAGAATTGTCAATTCACCGAGCCAAGCCGAGCTTGAGCAGAATGTTGGATATGCAACGAGCCTAAAACGAGCCTTTTTAAGCAAAGCAAATATATAGTACAGATTTTTAACTTGATTATGCAAATTTTTTTAATTTTTCATTCAATATGCCTCTATTTAAAATTTTAATTTAAAATTTTTATTAAATAAGAGGAGGAGCTATGCAAAATTCTGAGATGCAATATTTTTAGAAAAATATCGAGCTGGAACGAGCTTCATTGAAAAATTTTATGTGGCCAGTCGATCCGAGCTTAGACATTTTGGCTAATTGACAAGTCTGAAACGCAATTTATAAGCTTCTTATAAGGTTGAGCTTGATTAAAGCCTTCAAAGTTTACTTAATTTAAATACCAATGTCTACATAATGTAGGTTTGGGGCATTTTATTGTAATAAAATTTATTTACAAAAGCCTAAATAAAATTACATTAATATTGAACTATTCAATTACAGAAATAGACCAACGCTTTTCGCCTACAAAACTAATTTATTTAAATGCTTTTCTTACATTCTTTATTGTAAATGTTGACAGGCATTCCCAAATTAGCAATAAAACATCAAGAGTTTGACAGAAACTTGATGTTTCCCACGCATAACAAAAACAGAAAGGCAAACGTTTCTCACTGTTTACAGTTTCTGTCATTTAATGAAACATAACATGGATTACGAGGTGTTTAGAGTAATTTCTATTTCTCTTCAAGCCATTTAAGCAAATAGCCACTTTCAGATTTTGCTATTAAATGTATTGATTTCTCATAAGAGCGAAAAAACAGTATTTGCGCATTGTGTATCGGTTTTCCAATAATATAATGTAGTATATAACTAGGATAAAAGAATACATTAAAGGCTACCTAAAATCTGAAATTTATTCCAATACTGTCAAACAAAGAAAGATAATGTTATTATTATAAATATGACCAATTACACCGAAATCGCCGAAACAAATGTTATAAAAGAATGCAAAATCAATCTATTCAATATCAAAATTCCAACACCTTACATCTACTCTAACACCAATTTAATTTCCCTCAATTTTATCACTGATGAAGCTACGATTATGTAGAGAAGCATGTTTAATTTTAAATAACTATTTTTTTGGAATATGCTAAGCCTTAGAAAATTAGCATTGAATTAGCATTGAATATNTATATATATATATATATATATATATATATATTAGCATAGCCTAGTTAAATTTTTCTATTAAACCAGAAAAATAGAAAAATAAATTTATATAGAAGTCTGCTTAGTAGTCAAAAATAGAACTATATGAGGAAAATAATGTTATGATTCTCCCTTTAATTGTATCACATGCATACTAGATAATGGGGGTAATGCAGGTAAGAACACTCAGTTCATTTGAAAGGCAGCGGAAGAGAGCTTAATCCGCCAGAGTGAGGTCTAGAGAATAGAGAGGATGTTGGAGAACCTCCTCACCCAGTTCTTGGAGTGCCATCTTAACGGTTTTTGCAGTATGCAGTCGAGTGTCGTCATGGAGGAGATCAACTGACTTTGAAGATCCTGGTTGAATTGCCTCATTGACTCGATGCATTTGAGCTGAATAAGGGTTTTCTCCACTGTTATGTTTTTTTCAAGCACTTCCAAATGGATTAAGCCCTCACACACAAATCATTGTCTTCATCGGGTGTAAATATTTTTTGATTCTGAGCTTAAAATTCTCTCCAGGACTCACCCAGTCATTCATTTGCTTAATATTTACAGAGAGATACCATTTCTCGTCTCCAGTAATGCGAAAAGATAGAGGTATCAAAATCTGAATGGTAAATCTGAAAGTTCAAGTCATAATGATATTGAAAGGAGATAACATTTTAATATTGTTATTTTTGTAGTTATCTGCATCAATCTAAAGTATTTTGTTGCAATCCGTCAAGATTACAAAGATTTCTAAAGTTGCAAAGCCTTTAACTTTATCAGTTTTCCGGATATATCATTGTTAATGCAGCTCCTAAATTCTGATACATGCAAAAGAATAAGCTTTGTATTTTTAATTATAATAGGTGAGTTGTTTTGAAGTGAAAACAATTGAATTTTTGAGACATCAAATTACATCTTTTTACACAAATGTCAGCATTAAATTGCTAGAATTCTGCATACTGAGCAGCGATAGGACAGTAACATAACATGAAATAATCCAAAACAAATTTGAAATTGACAATCAGGCATTGTGAAAGGAGAAGCAATAGTTGTACTACCTGTTTGCTTTCACATAAACATAAACAGAAAAAAATGCTTAAAATCTTTGGCATATTAGTTTTCTAAAAATATTTTAGCAAAATCTTTCCGGAATTTCATCTCGAATTTCGTTCAAAGTCAATATGTAATACAAAAGTATAGACGCAGATGATTTTCATTAAATGATAAGAAAATTATAAAGAAAACTAAAAATATTGAGTAAAAGAAGAAGCACTGCTTAGAGAAGAAATATGCGCAGCTGTTACCGCCAAAATTAATTCCTTTAAAAACATATAATAGATTTGAAGGCAAAAAAATAATGGCAAATGGATATTTTATTTCTCAATTCATGAAAGGTTTACTTGTTTGCTAAGTAGATACTTTGATAGAAAGATTTTAAATTGACTAAGGCATCATTAGGACATTGTGAGGATAAGCAAATGAATTCAAAACTTACAAGGGAAATTTTTAGAACATATCCATGAGAATTGATTGACCTTAAATGGATTACTATATCAAACTATTGATGGAATTTCATTTAAGCATAAGCGATAATGAAGAATATAGCTGTTATCGGTTCGTAAAACAGAAATGTTGGAATTTGTGATTGTATGATTTCAAATGATATATTTTTTAATAAAAATTAATTGCAGCTATTTTTAAAACAACCGAGAAATATATTTTTGAGATCCATTACTGCAATTCTTTTAGCATATGAGATGAGAGTTTTTGTTCCAATAGTACAATTAGCTGAATTACATAAACTAGTGGAAGTATTATATTACATTAATAGTAGAGAGGAATGCATAATAAATACCTCTAACAAAATTACATTTTTCTCTTAATGTGTTAAATAAATAACTGCAAGTTATGCAAACTATCTTTCCATATTCAGCATGAATCTCATGAAAATCCTGATTTAATTCAAATCAACTGGACAATGGAGATGACATTACATTTTAAATTCAATTTACGTTTTATATAAAGAAGCAGCTCTGGAATGGCTACACAGCGTTAGGTTTAGTTGTCCTTAGATGGTTTACAATATAATAACGTTGGTAAATATATTACTTAATGAAATTTGGAAATGTTTAGGACATTAATCATATTTACATGAAGATATTTAGTTTGCGTTTGTATGTGGCATATAACACAGGATTGTACATGAATATAATGATGGCTTTTATTATTGTCCATGATAATGAGTGACGAAAATATTGGAAGCTTTTAATAATTCCAATATGCAGTTTATTCTGAGACTGTTAAACATCCCTGCCAATATGTAGCACATCTGACGTTTGTGTTTGAGCGGAAAAATTCTAAAGCGAAGTCTCAAAGAATGAAAAACAAATAGATATATTTGCAATAATTTTGTCAANTAGTAGAGAGGAATGCATAATAAATACCTCTAACAAAATTACATTTTTCTCTTAATGTGTTAAATAAATAACTGCAAGTTATGCAAACTATCTTTCCATATTCAGCATGAATCTCATGAAAATCCTGATTTAATTCAAATCAACTGGACAATGGAGATGACATTACATTTTAAATTCAATTTACGTTTTATATAAAGAAGCAGCTCTGGAATGGCTACACAGCGTTAGGTTTAGTTGTCCTTAGATGGTTTACAATATAATAACGTTGGTAAATATATTACTTAATGAAATTTGGAAATGTTTAGGACATTAATCATATTTACATGAAGATATTTAGTTTGCGTTTGTATGTGGCATATAACACAGGATTGTACATGAATATAATGATGGCTTTTATTATTGTCCATGATAATGAGTGACGAAAATATTGGAAGCTTTTAATAATTCCAATATGCAGTTTATTCTGGCCAAAATTTTCTTTGTCATGATTGATGAATCACATGAGAGAGACTGTTAAACAACCCTGCCAATATGTAGCACATTTGAAAAATTCTAAAGGGAAGTCTCAAAGAATGAAAAACAAATAGATATATTTGCAATAATTTTGTCAATTTGGCAATTGGGTCTTTTGTAGTTGGAAATTTTCCATGGAAAGAAATTTACAAAAAATTTTTATTGTACAGAATAGTAGCTAATTTCGTATGAACGAGAACATTTTCTGCAAAGCGAATTTCAAATTTTTTCGAGAATTTGTTCTATGACTAAAATAAAAAATATATATATGATTTAATAAAGCTAAATTGTCACATATGTAGAACAATTCACCACAGTACCATTTTTCAATAATATGTATGTGTTATGTCGATCTATGGTTGCACCAACAGAAAAACTGCTTTTGCTATGTATCCTGCAATATAGATGCGCGAAATTTAGTGATTGCTTCCACTTTGCTTCAGTAAAAATTATGTAAAAAACCATGGAATTTCAGAGTCGTACAGAAAAATTCCTGCCAACTTTTGATTCAAGCGACTGTTGTCTACAATGCTGAAGGCTGAGTGGCAATGAAATCTTTCACGGGGATGTTTTCAAATAAACTTTTTTAATGGTAAGAAATACCCTAGGTTTACACACCAATTCTTTGGTAAAAATTTCAATGATTTAATGATTAATTGTCAACATAACAATTAACATTACCTCTCTGATAGCAAAATCATATCAGACTTGAGATTAAAATTTACTAAATAGTGCTGAAGTGAAAATATAGACTCCTACACAATTACTATCTGATGTGAGGGTGTGTAATGTATGTACTGATGAAATTTTGATTAAAATACGCAGCTTACCATGCAAATGTCGAGATAAATAATTCCATGTAAATACTTTCACAATATCTTCTTAATTATATCTAACTTGAATGAAACGAGCATCAAGGATCTGTGGGATAAAAGAGAAATTGTAAATTTTCAGTAGTTATTGTTAAAAAGATTTCAGTAACAAGAAGCAGTAATAAGAATGTAAAGAGAATATATCATGCATCTTATTTATTTCAATTGAGAAGCGTTTAAATCCTTCACAGTTAACCTCCCAGATACTTTGTTAATTTTATTTAGGAAATATTCAAGATCCCTACAAGAAACGTTCAACAATTATTTAAGTTTGTTTCAAGCTAGGTTTTCAACAAAAACGTTGTACAAAGATTCAAAGGCTCTGCATTATACAATTAGTTTGAGTTGTAGAGCAAGAAATGTTTGTGAATTAGGGATGAAGCTTTTACGAACACATCGAAAATGTAGTTGCGATTCTCCTCTTGCACAGAATTACCAGCTAATTTAAATGAAGCTAAAACTGAATTGAATATTTTAAATTAGGAGGAAGTGGTTAAGCAAAATATAATAAAGCCATTTTTAATTTGCTTTATAGGATAGTTCAAATAAATAACATTTAATTTTTACAAAAGGAACGGATTTGATGGCTCACTTCTTATATGAGCTATAAAAATACATCGAAAAATTGTTTAGTCAGGTTTGGATAAACGTTCAAATTTTCTCAGAATTGATAAACTAGATCGCGGAAATGCATTTTATGCATGCCATTTGAGCCCCTAGACTCTCTGATTTTCAAGAAGTTTGAGGTCACTAACAGCGTAGGAATATTTTTGAAAAAATGGGTTACAAAACCTTAATCATAATCAAATTTGAAATTCTGAAAAATTTGCGAAAAGAGGCAGACAACATAAATTACACAGAAAATTTTTACGATTATCTGAATGCCTATTTCAAATAGTAATGAATTCTGGTATGTTGTGGGGCATGCGAAAAATGTTTGAATATTAAAATAGTTGGGTAACCTCAGAAATCATAGATATCCAGAAGAATTGTGCGTGAAGAAAACGATCACATTAGTTATACCTTTTGAAAAAAAATCAAAATGCCCATTTTGAAAGACATTGCGTGAAGGACTGTGGATAGTTAAAGGGGAAGATTTTTTTAATGTGGCATCAAAAATATTGATTTTTTCTCTGTGGAAATATTGAAGATCGTTTCACGTTTTTGATTTTTTGTAATATTATTGCGAAAATACTTAGCAAAATTTTTCTGAATTTTTTATTACTCAAATAATATAGAATAGGTATTGGGCTGTTTTGGTAAGTTATTTGACCTAGGCGACTTAATTATTGTTTGGGCCTAAAATTTCAACCCATTTGCAGCTCTGCCTCACATTAAATACATTAAGATTGCATCAACTTTAATAACACACTATGCAGCTTAAATTTTATCAACTTTGCAATGATATTTAGCATTTTTCATAAATTCTACAATGCCTTGGTGTTCCCGATGTTAGCCTTAATGGGCCTGCCCTATCTAAATTAAAAGCGGTTAATTGCAGTGAGCCGTCATAGGCACAGACCTTGTCCACTTAGCCCTAATGCACCCCCTGTAAACTGTAAATTATCTGCAATGAATTTTATAACCTCCATCGCAACCCCCCAAATACAATTGTTAATGGAGTAAAGTATCTTCATTCTTATTGCTCTTAGTATATTCGTCATAACCGGAAATGTCTATAATTTTATAGATTGCAGAAACCTCTCTTTATGCTTTATAAATGTCAGCAGGGGGCACTATATCTAACAGGGATAATAGAAAAATTTAATAATGCCTGCAGAAAACTGAAATTTGAAATTGTCTAAAATATATATAGAATAGTTATTAAATTTAGAAATATATTTATTCTAAATTTATGATTTGTTTGGATTGGATTTCAGTCAGCAATTCTCTTGAAAAAACTGTTGAGATTAAAGATGAAATTTTACAAGTCTTAATTAGATAAAATATTAGCCCTTTTCAGCGTAGAATTCAGTTGCCTATTCAGTATTTCAATTGTTTGTTAATTTAATCAAAAATGTCAGCATTTGAAGATATTTCATAGACTATAAATTTAGAATCACTTAACATAGAATCTACATTGGAAGTTGATGAAGTTTACCGAAATTTGGCATTCATGACCATATGCAGAAAGTTCCAACAAAATTAAATACATAGGCATCACATAAAATTTAATACCTATTGAAGAAAGGATTTTCTGAAAGCAGGACGATTGTGCAAGTTTTTATGACTTTAGAAACTCAAGATGCAGTCACTCATCATGTTTTCCTTATAACGTTAACAATTTCTCTCCTTAAAAGATCTGTTATCCTGGTGACGTCGTTTACCCTGTTCCTAAGGATTGTCGCTTATATATACAGTAAACTCGCCAATTTGGGCATCAAGAACTATAATTCATGTGCGACATGCAATAGTCTATGTTCCCATGCACATCCACTAAGTTTTCTACAAGCTCTTTGCCAGATCTGTGGGTTCCAAGAAAGAGAAATACAACAGCTACCTTTCTGATGCCTTGTCAACGAAAGCTTCCGACCCACAAACACGACTGCTTTCAATTGGGTTAAAAAGAGCTTTGAAAATATGTTTTTCATGTTCTTAAATGTCTCACTCTCAGAATTGAATCACTCAACAAACTGCCTAATGCAATGCAAGTCCAACTAAATTTGAAGTGAGGATTTAAGCAATGTTGCTGGTTTAATATGGGACACATGTTCTACGTAATAGGTCTGACTTTATATCTGTTTCTGAGAAGCCAGATACACTGCCAGTATTGAAACAACGTGTTGTGTTTTACCATAGACATAGCAGACATAGATGACACATAACCTTGTAAATCCGTTCTGGATTTCTCAATTAAACTCCTGGTATCCAAGTGCTTTTATTTATCGTAATGCACATAATGCATAAATTGAGTATTTTTCTTGAAATACTATTGCAAAATATCATAACTCACATATTACATAGACGAGTATTTTAACGGTTAAACTAAGTTTGGGGTAATTTTGTTACCTCAATAACAAATAGAATAGGATTTTGAGCTCAAATCAAATTGGAAGAACCTAATATTTCTTGACTTTTCCACATTTTTAAGTAATTTTTGTCTGCACGATGTGGAAATCATCCTAACTTTGCTTACCAAGATTCAACAAAAACATCAATAGTCTAAGTTTGGGGTAACTTTGTTATCCCCAAAAGAAATCAGCTCAAAAATTTTGCCTTCATATGATTGCTAGTTTGTTAGTGTAATAACATGCTTGAAAAACCTTAGTGCTATGATTTCATGAAAATTATATTAATATTAATTTAGTTTATACCCAAGAAAAACATCTATATTGTGAAATTCGTTTTAGTTTTTGTATGCTATGATTTTTTACATATTTTAGTTGCAATGTGCAGAAGACCAACTGCGAAAAAAGCTATATCAAGATTAAGATTCCAGGAATTTGAATTTGATATATATATATGCAAAAAATCATAGCATACAAAAACTAAAAAGAGTGAGAATTTCCCAATTTAGATGTTTTTCTTGGGTAAAAGCTAAATGAATATTAATAAAATTTTCATGAAATCATAGCACTGGGGTTTTTCAAGCATGGTATTACTATAAAATAATTGCAATCATCCTAAGGCAGGAAATTTAAGCTGATTACTTTCTGGTGAAAAAAGCTACCCGAAACTTAGATTTATGATGTTTTATTGAATCTTGGTAAGCAAAGTTAAAATGATTCTCATAGTGTGCAGACAAAAGTACTTAAAAAATGGGAAAATTTCACAAAATATCAGGCTATTCCGATTTGATTTGAGTTCAAAATTCTATTTTAGTTGTTCTTGAGTTAACAAAATTACATCACACTTCTTTTAACTGTTAAGAAATCAAATCATGTGTTCATGTCAATCCCGAAGTTTGGAATGATATCAGTTTCTTTTCTATGATATATGGAATGACAAAAATTGAGCTTAAGCACAAATAATAGAATTTTTTAATACATTATTGCAACTTGAATACCCATCTGCATTAATATTACTTTATTATGTATTAACACTTCAGTAAGAAGTTACACATGTAAGTTAAATTTCGATGTTTGAGGTCTAAAAATATTTATCCAATTGGAGATGTAGGAAAATTATTTGTTGGGAGATATCCAAGTTCTTAAATTTTTTTCAAAGTGCTATTTTTTTTTGCAAAATTCTTTGCTTTTTCACTAAGAATAAACTATCACTGCGTTTGATATCTAAAGAGATGCCAAATGTATAGCATTATTTTTATATTAATTTCAGGATTATTTATTAATAAAATAAAATTTAAATATCAATTTACTTTGCATGAATGTTATATGATATAAATATATATATATATATATATATATATATATCTGGAAATATGTATTCGACTACCTTGCTATTTTGAATAAATAATGGACATTTATAGGATAGAGTGTGCCTAAACTTATAACTAAGTGTTACTTTGATTAATAAAGGAAAATATGTATGTCTAATACCATAAATTATGTAGAAGAACAATTTGATATTAATTTTTGATCAAAATTAGAAAACTAAATTTGGAAAAATGTATTCGGCTACCTGAAAAAATTTTAACAAGTGAGCAAATAAAAAAAATAAATTCAAAATATAATACATAAATTAATAATTGATGCAATACAAGCACTTAGCAACAAAATTGTCTCTTCTAATATTTTGTAAGGTGTCCCTTTCAGAGAATAACAGCTTCAAAGCGATCAGGCATTGAAGTAAAAAGTTTTTCAATAAAACTGTTAGGAATTGCATAAATATTTTTTTATTGCGCTCCACAACTAGTCTTCAGTGTGAAGAGTATGCTGTCCAATTCGATATTTGTCCCCTTTCCACATATTTTTGATAATATTAAGGTCTGGAGATTGGCCAGGCCAGTCAGCAAATATAGCAGCCCCATTATTGTAGAGGAAATTTGTCATTTCTTTTGTGATATGACATGGAGCACCATCCTGCTGATATATTGATCACTTGTAAGGAGTGGCAAGAGTTCCTTTTCTAGAATCTGAGCATATTAATAGCTTAGAAGAGTACCAGTGATGTGAACAATCTTGCTAAAGCCACACTTCCATATTGCACCCCATACCATTACAGACTTCCCATCATAATTCATGGTCCACCGAGAAAGTTGAGGCAAGAATCTGAACTTTTGCCCAGTTGGTCTCTTTATCGACATTCTTTTTGATGAGAATAGCTCAAATCTTGACTCATCTGAAAAATATAACATTAGACCAATGTTCAGATGAATTGCCTCTCTTCAACTTGGCCCACCTCAGCTGGCATAATATTTGCCTTGAGGTTAAGAATGGCTTCCTGCCTGCCACAAAAGTGGATATTTTGCACAGTTCTTGAAGTAACGAGGTGACCATCAGCACTTCCTTGCGAAGTTCCTCTGAAGTCTTCCTGTGATTTCGGTTTGAAAATAACACAAGAGCTGCTTGGGAGGTTTTGGAGGCCTTCTTTGGTCTTCCGGACTTTGGCTTGGGGCAATGATGTTTTCAGAAGTGAAACGTCTGATGATATCCCCGACAGTACTTCGAGGTCGCTCTACAAGTAGGACTATATTACGTTGATTAATCCTTTCCAAATGTTTGGAGATAATCAACCCGCTGATGGCAAGAGGTACGTAACAAGGAAGGCATCATATATGGCGAAGAAAAACTTTATTAGACATTTTCAATATAAATAAACTGAAAAAAGGTCAACCAATGAAATTTTATACAGATTATCTGACTTGGTCTGAAGTGGCCGAATACATTTTTACGAGAAAAAACTAGCTAACTACCGCATTGTAGCATTTCGCCTTGCGATTTAAAGTAAACAGTGATGAATTCCTCTTTCTGCAATCCAAACCTAATTAAAAAATAACTGACATATATATATATATATATGTATTTTATTTTTTTTTTCTCAAAACAAGGTTCCGATCCCAATACTTTTGTCTTTCTCTATTGTTTATAAATATTCTTGTGATTAGTGTGATGCCTCATACATCGGGGAGACAAGAAGACATTTGGAAATTAGAATTAAAGAACACCTAAGAGGCCACCTAACATCAGAAATTTACTTGCATCATCACCAAGCAACAAAAGATCATTTTGAAATATTAACAAAGAACTAACATACCAAGATCACTGAAGCATTATTAATAAAACAACAACGTAAAAAACTTTTAAATAGACAATTAAACCATGTTAGCATTCTTAAACTTTTCTAAACTTTCCCTCTATACTCTATATATGCACTGACGAAGCTATACGTATGTAGCGAAACATGTTTGCGGAATAAATCTTTCA
>CABFPE010000156.1:288296-301361 GCA_900660155.1 Hofstenia miamia | reverse complement strand
AAATTCTATGTTGCTAAGTCAAACCTAGAAACATATATGCTACTAAAACTTATAACTGTTTAACATAAAATAATGATCTGCAATTTCTTTGATTTTTAACAAGAATTGCGTATCTTTAAAGATCTTGAATTAAAAAATAACTTTTCTTTAAAGATCTGCAATTTCTTCAAAGATTTTAATGTAAATTGAAGTTTCTGCAAAGTTTTTAAAGATTTTTCAACTAGGGATGTTTTACAAAAGAAAACCTTAACACCGGGCATAGAAGAAGAGCGTGATGATTAGGCATCTAACATACTTAGGAAGCGTCGGATGTCGCCTAATTCTATATATAAGGATCCTTGATTTTATCAAACCAGGTTGAGACACTGTTCAGCAAAGCTGGATATGCTCTATCTGATTACCAAAATCGTTTATTACCCCTCAACTTAGAGATACAAATATTTCTTTACCCTAACAAGCACATGTGGAGTAAAATGACTTCAGGAAATAATCTCAAATAACAATAATAGTTGATATTTTCTATTTTGAATATCTTTCAATTGATATACTGTATTTTGAATATTTTTAATCAGAAGTAGATTAATCGACGATTAATCGCGATTATTAATCTCCTAGCAGCAGCGATTACGATTAATCTATCGCCAACATTTTTTTTCATACGATTAATCGCGATTAAAATCTAACGATCCCTGATGCAAAGGACATTTTGTTAATTTCCACTAAAACTATAAATTTTGAATTTTTAAAGAAAAAAATTGGTTGTTGATTCAAAAAATAGTTTCAAAAAAATCGTTTGTAGGAGAAATGAAATGTCATAAAATTTTAATGGAAAAAAATTATTAGGCTTCTACTAGTACACCAAAAAATATTGGTTGTGGAAATTTTTGTCCACTTAGTAATATGCGGGTTATGCTTTGCACTATAACTTACTGATCTTCAGTTTCTTTTACACCGAATATAATAACTTTCTGTTTAAACGATTCATCTTTATTTATATAAGCCTCCACCGCATTTTCTATTTTACAAGCAAAATTATCAATGTTCGTATTCAAGTTTAATTTCAAGCTCTTTAATTCATTCCTTAAAGAATTTATATTTTCATTAAGTTTCTCAATTGTTTGTGAAATTGTATTCGTTTGGTTTTTAAAATCTTTCCTGCATGAAATAAAGGATGTTTTTCAACAACACATTCACTACGGAGTGATAGAAAGTGTTTTTGATATTGTATAATTGCTTCAATACAATTGTTCGAAAAGCCCGTGAATTTTTTATTCAGATGTAGATGTTGATTCCAACAGGGCCTTCTAAATATACACGGCCGTGCTAGTTGCAAAGACCTTTAAAAATTGGGGGCCGATGTAATTTGGAAATTAAGTCAAGCTTGCCTCATCCACTTGTATTAATCTTGTAATAATGCTCTGAATATATAATTAATTGATGAACCCCGATGCTTATTGAAAATAATTGCCATGACAACACAGCAGGAGGTGCTCCATTGATGCTCGTTTCTAGGTGCAAGCGGAGTTGTGGTTAATTGAGTGCTGATTACACTACAGATTAGTTTGTCGTCGCTCTTTTCCTACTATATGTGCAAGCGATGCTGTGTGCCCAACTGCAAGAGTGGATATTTAACAGGAACTTATCATTCTATATTCTCGTTTCCTAATAAGAATTTGGACTTACATAAGAAATGGTTAAAGGCTATCTGTCGCAAAAACTTTTCACCAACAGCTCACTCATTTGTTTGTGCATTGCATTTTGATGAAAAACTATTTCAATTTACTGTGTGGACTTAAAAAGTTGGACTTTTCAAGAAACCCAGTTCCAACAATATTCTAATTCCCTAAAAGTATTCTACCAACATTAGTTCNAACCAGACAAGCTCACACTGTGTCATGTGCACAACATGCAGCCCTGGTTAAACGTGCTTATGAGTGCAAAGGGGGCTCATCAATGCTTGACAAAAGCTGTGGAATATGAGCATTAGCTTACTAATATTTATGGCCAACCAGGGCCTTCTAAATATACACGGCCGTGCTAGTTGCAAAGACCTTTAAAAATTGGGGGCCGATGTAATTTGGAAATTAAGTCAAGCTTACCTCATCCACTTGTATTAATCTTGTAATAATGCTTTGAATATATAATTAATTGATTAACCCCGATGCTTATTGAAAATAATTGCCATGACAACACAGCAGGAGGTGCTCCATTGATGCTCGTTTCTAGGTGCAAGCGGAGTTGTGGTTAATTGAGTGCTGATTACACTACAGATTAGTTTGTCGTCGCTCTTTTCCTACTATGGGCAAGCGATGCTGTGTGCCCAACTGCAAGAGTGGATATTTAACAGGAACTTATCATTCTATATTCTCGTTTCCTAATAAGAATTTGGACTTACATAAGAAATGGTTAAAGGCTATCTGTCGCAAAAACTTTTCACCAACAGCTCACTCATTTGTTTGTGCATTGCATTTTGATGAAAAACTATTTCGATTTACTCAATGTGGACTTAAAAAGTTGGACTTTTCAAGAAACCCAGTTCCAACAATATTCCAATTCCCTAAAAGTATTCTACCAACATTAGTTCCCACTCGAAAAAAACCAACAGAAAGGCTTTTACAAGAAGACCAACTTCCAATTTTTCTTGAAAAAGACTCAATACCTGATTTTTCCAAATTAAAAGTTATAGCTAGTGAATTGATGCCTGAAAATTGGAAAGTTGATGTTGAAATTGATTTTTCTCTAATAAGATATTACCTTATTTCTAGTGGAGATGAGCCTATAATCAAAGCATCAATCGTTATCAATGAAAATTTAAAGGTAAAGATTTGTGTTAACAGTTCCCCCATTTCTCTTCCTATGTGGTTGTGCAACTCCCCTGGATGTATAGCTAACAAAAGAAGTGTTGTACAAGGATTATTTACTTATGTAATAAACTTTTTAGAAGAAACACGTAATAATGACTCTTACTCAATACTTGATGCGAATTATCATGCATTGATTCAAAATAGACATTTGCGTTTATTATCAATTATCAGTCGAAGTACTACGAAAGCATGTCAAGAGAGAATTAGTTGAGTGCAGTGTACATCAAGAAGGAAATTTAAAAAGTGTCTTTATGACTATTGTAAATATTATTTCAACAATTATAGAAAGATGTTGAATGATTCTCAAAGAAAGAGCCAGGTTGCGACTTTCAAGCGTCAAAAACGATTAAAAAATGTGTAATTCGTGAAATAGATTTTGCTTTTTATACTGAATTTGTTTTTATTAATATTTGTTTAATATTTTTTTTCTATAATTGTATTCAAAACCAATTTAATTTATCGGCCCCCAATTTTTCTTTAGACAAAGCAACTGGCATGGCCGTGTATATTTAGAAGGCCCTGATTCCAATAAATGCATTTAAAAATTCTATCATCTTTTATGATTGATTTGCACGTAAAAGAGCTTAAAGTAATCATTGATGCGAAATTTCTTAACATACTGTATTATTATTAATTTTTCATAAGCTATATAAAGAATTTAAATTCCAACTTACGTTTTCCCACAATGAAAATTTTGACATATGTTAAGTTTCCCACTAAACTATAAGAATGTCCACGAATATTACATTTATTATACTACTGCTTCAGACGTTGGAAATTTGGAGCATAATTATTAAAGATCAACATGTTATCAATGAAACCCAATCTACATGGATCTTTAACAAAATGATTAAATTCTACAATGTAACATTTGCGAACAACATCGTCATTCATTCTTGCAACATCCAAATCCATAATTCATTACTGAGAATAAATGGGATTGGTTTTAAAGGACGGAAAAACATGTGTAACATTTCAATTAACAATTGCACATTTTTACCAACTGTAGATATAAAAAGGCAACCTGTTGATTACTTTCTTAAATTAATGAACTTCAACACAGTAGAACTTTCTAATTCGAAATTCATCAATAACCAAGCGAAACGGTTAATCCTAATCGATGCTCATACTTCAAGCATCAGGGATAACCTATTTCATTATAACAGGATTGAAGAAGAAATGATTGTAGTCAACACAACTTCTGTGAAAATATTGAATTTTCTAAATAATGTGGTTAAAAATAATCATGATTTTCGTACAATGTTCAAATTTATTGCAAATATGGTTCTTTTCTCAGGGAATAGGTTCTTTTCGAATATAGGAGAGTCATTAATAATGGGGAAGTCAAAAATGAAATTTCAGTTTTTTTCAAATACAATGAACAAGAACATTTTGAATTCCTCCGTTTTTAACATTTCAAAATCTAGAAAAGTTTTTCTTATCCAAAACAATTTCTCACAAAACTTAGTGAAGACCTATCTCGATATTTGTTCTAATGAAATATTGATGGAAGATCTGAATTTTAACTTAACGGCAAATGCTCAAATCACTCACTGCCTAGAAGTCTGTAATAAAAGTTGCACAATAGCTAAAAAATCTATATATTTTAATGGGAAAGCTGTTGACTTATGTTCAAAGAAAGCTTCCACATTTTTCAAAACTGAAGGGATTTTTATAGTCTGCTTGGTTATTTCAATAATTTCGCTACTGTTATTGAGTTTTATAATCATAAAGGTTAAAAAAATTAACGAAGGCAGCAAAATATATAGTGATCTTCTATCAGTCCCATCCATAGGACCTCCAACAGTTATAGAAAGACGTTTATTGTCGCCCAATGACAGTACGTATGAAGCACTTAACACGCATACTGAAAGCATAAAAAATAAAATGAGTGAATGGTCTGTTAAAGCCAGTGCCAATATTTACAATAACGACTGCAGTTAATTGCCTTGATTTCCACTAATTGATTATAATTCTTCACCAATCAAGTTTAATAGTTACAAAATTTGATCAACACTGAAATTTCAAGTGGCTGGCTCAATACACTTTACATGGCTATGGATTTAAATTCGATTTTTCAATCTATTGTAAGAAAATTGATTTTAAGCATGCAGTCTTTTGTCTCTAAGTTCATTTTAGGCGTTCTTATTCCAAAATTTTTAGTTGAAGTTGATTAATACGGTACAATATTTTTGATAAGTTAAATTTCAAATTTTCACAAAATTTTTCAACTATAAACCGTATTTAATTCTGTTTTAAAGAATAAATAAAATATATTCATAAAATTTATATTTTTGACAGTATTTAGTGCTCTGTTTAATTGAATATCAAGGGATTAAGTAAACTACTCTATATATCTAGCAACCGTGTATTAGTGAAGATTAGATAATAATAATAATAATAATAATAATAATAATAATAATAATAATAATAATAATAATAAGAGTCAAGCAAATTTATTGCTAAAATAAACAAAACAAACAAACAAATTCTACAAACTAATATACATGTATATTTACAAAATTAATAATATGCACACTTACTTAAAGGGCGTAAATTTCAAATGTTAAATGAAATCTGTCCATGCGCTTAATTTGTTTGATATTCCTAATAGTGATTGTTTGGATAACAAAATTTTTTTAATTTTTCTTCTAAAATGTTTATAATTTTGTTCCTTTTTTATTTCGAGATTTAAGTCATTCCATAATCTAGAAGCTTTAAATGAAAATGAATCTGGACGATTAATACTACTATGCAAATTGTGGTTTCTATCACTGGTTTTGATATAATTGCTTAAAAAGTGTTTAGATTTTGAATTGTGTACATACTTGTGTATCATACAAAGAGTTTGATATTCGATAAAGTACAATGGTGAAAGAACATTGCCACCTTTTATAAAAGTGCTCACTGATTTATGCTTATCAATATAATTCAGAGTTCTTATTGCCCAATTGAATATTTTTGCTAGTGATGATCGATTATTTGATGTGATATTTTGGAATAAAAAACAACAATAGTTAAAGTTACTTAGCACAAAAGAGTTAAGCATTTGTGATTGAAAGGACTGCCCTACATTGCGCAAATGATATAAATATTTAATACCAGAGGCCATTTTCCTACATTTTGATGAAAAAATTCAGTAAAACGTAAATCTCTATCAATTACTACACCAAGATAATTAATAGAATTGCTTTGCTTAATTTCATTATCTCCTACTTTAATTTTGATATTAGAATTTTTTTGGTATTGCTTTGGTGTGAAAATAATAAATTGTGTTTTATCAGGATTAACTTTTAACTTGTTTCTATTAAAATACCTAATAAGATTTTCAATATCTTTTGTTAAGAGTTTGGTTGCGTCATATGGATTTTTTGCTTCTCTTAATATACATGTATCATCCGCATATTGATAGATCGTTCCGTTTTTTAAAGTATTCGATATATCATTGACATACAATGCGAATAAAATGGGCCCTAATACTGTTCCTTGAGGAACACCTAGATTAGTAGTAATATAATCAGAATAAGTGTTGTTAATTTTTACCCGTTGTCTTCGGTTACTTAAGAAATTCATAATGAGATTTTTAGCACTTTTACTGAAACCTTGATTTTCTAATTTGCTTTCTAAAATATTAAAATTCATTGAATTAAAAGCTTTACTAAGATCCAATAAGGCAATAGATGTCGACAAATTGTTATTCAGATTTGATTTAATTTTTTCTGTAATAGATAATATTGCGTCGGTTGTACTATACTTAGGCCTAAATCCAAATTGGTTATCTGATAGAATACTATTGTCATTGAGAAAAGCGTAAATTTGCTTAGCTAAGAGCTTCTCAAAGATTTTAGCAAAGGGATGTGTAATACTGATGGGTCGATAATTGTTTGGGTTGGAAGGATCTCCTTTTTTATAAACAGGTGAGATATCAGAATTTTTTAAGATAATAGGGAAGTTATTCTCGATAATGCATTGATTAAATGCTACAAGAAGATATTTTCCAAAAATGTCAAAATAGTTTTTAATTACCCAGTATGGAAAATGGCTAGAGCCACACGATTTATTGCTATCAAGATTTTTTACCGCTTATTTCAAATCATATGATATGAAGCTAAAAGTAAATTCAGAATTTACCCTTTTCACAATTTTTATCGGTTGGCTATTGTTAGTTTCACGCTCAAAGTTAAATTTACCCATTTTTTCAAAAGTTTTGTTGAAAATAATTGCAATATCTTTCTTATTCTTATATATCTTATTATCGTACTTAATTTCTTCAACGTTCACAGATAAACCTTTAGTTTTTCCAATACTTTTATTCAAAAAATTCCATTTCTGGCTAGATTTATCCAGCTGTTTGAAGTATAGTCTAGTCCTAGACTCAAAAGCTGATTTGCGGTATTTTGTGATTAATTTCTTGGCGTTATCATAGTTTGTCCAATTAATCTTAATTGGGTCGGATTTTGCAATCTCAAACAGCCGATTCTTGATGGCGACATGCCGCTTAATTAAGTCGGAGTCACGCGGTTGATTAACCGCAGGGCCTGATTTGGTGTTAATTACTTGGATTTTTACCGGGGCTACGCGATTTAATGCATGAGTGATTTCAGAAATTATGAATTTAAGCATGGCTTCGCCGTTATTGAATGTATAGATGCGTTCGAACGGAATGTTCTTCAGCAAACTTATAAAAATATTTTCATTAAATTTACGAAAGTTCCTTGAAGATATTACTTTTTCTTATTCGAAATTAACTTGTAATTACTAATATAGCCGCAAACATTATGATCACTGAATGATTCAAATATAAAACTTCGATATTTATTAGAACTATCAGTTATAAAATAGTCAAGTAGATTGGAATGCCTAGTCGAAATGGTATTATTAACTAGTTTTAAATCGAAAATATTGCAAATGCGATCAATCCTTGCGGATTCAGAATAATTGAAGTAATTAATATTGAAATCACCGAAGATGTTAATAAATTTATTCTCCAGAATAGCACTGTCTATTTCATCAATTTTGTGATTGCAAAATTCAGATGAAAAATTCTTGTTTGGATTATAGCAAACATTTAGTAATTCATTACTACATGAGTTCGATACTTGTTTAATTTCAATCCATAGTGTCTCAAAAAACTGATGATCCGATTCTAAGTCTTCTCTACGTTTTGCTTTTAGGAATTTTGGAATTAAGATAATCAAACCACCGCCTCTTTTTGATCTATTTTTGAAGAATAAGTTAAAATAATTGCAATCTGGATTATATAGAGCTTCTATGTTATCAGAGTCATTTAACCAGGTTTCCGTAATTAGATATATTGCATTATTCCCTACTAAATTTACAAGATTTAGAAATTCTGTGCGGTGTGCACTTAAACTTCTAGCATTTAGGTACAAAAATTTTAGGTTTTGATTGTAGTTAGCTAAAGCATCGCTAATTTTATCTTGATTAAAAATAGGTCCAGGATTTGTTTCAATATCTCCTGATAAAATCAATTTGAGTGTAGCTAGAACTCGTAGATGACCCAATGTTAAATTGTAGATTTTGATTGCGTAATAATTAGAATACACTCTAGTAATTCTAGACTTTTGGTATTTCAAGGATTTTAGGGATTCATGGAATGATATATTGAGTTGCCCTTTAAGTAAATTGACAATAATTTGGAAAAATATAAAATAATAACAAAAGTACCTGAACATTAAAAAGTTTGTGGTTGAGATGCTGAGTGAAGAGCAGGTGTAGGTAACAGAGGAGGGCGACGTGTTGAGGCAGAGACAGCTTGAGAATATGTTATGGTTGCCTTACGGAACGATTGGTGTACATATAGCCGAGTAGAAAGAGAATTTTGAAGTATGTGGGTCATGCAGGATACACCAGAGCGAGAGAGATGAATTCCATCGCGAGCCAGTAGATCAGAGTTTACGATGCGAGGTGAAAGAAGAAATCTGTTGAAGACAGGAATTACTGAGATAACGATGTTGCTTGCAGATAGACTCTTGATGATTTCATTGAACTGCTTGATGACGTGATTTCTTCGAAGATTGGAGTCGTGACATACAGGCGTGATTTCAAGAAAGTGGATATATCGTGGCGTGAACTTATGATAGATTTGATCGATGAGAACCTTTAACTTTGCCTTGAAGATTTCGGTGTTTGAGGTGTTTAGAGCATCAATGAGACCAGTGTTGATTACGATGGAGTTTATATGTCTTTTAGGATATTGCGCGATCTTGTTTGTAAGCTGCTTTGTGTCGTGTCCAGGATAAGAGTGTACAGACGTAACTTGATTTGAGAGAAGGTTGTGTGATCTGATGTGCTTTAGGATGCTGGCGCCAATGACTAGAGTAGATGTACCAGGTTTGATCGATTTGTGAGCTTTTGGAAGAGGTTTTTTGGGAGTTGCAGGTTTCTTATTTGAAAGAGAAGGTGAGTAAAATGACGAAGTATTTTCAATCAAGTGCTTCTCTGGTGTTGGTGAAGGAGTTGGTTTTCTCACTATCCATTTGCTACTCCTTCTAAGACTTCCATGTCCAAATCGTAAGCTACTCTAACTCCCTTGTCAACAAACTGAAACTAAAAGGGACGGACATTGAGTTGAAGCATCAGAGAGAGAACAGAGCGAATTCTTGAATAGAAAAAGAAGGGCTTCTGCTGCAGTGTCTTTGTTTAGTTTTGCAAACATCTGATGGAGCGGCGTTTTCTTCTTGTTTTCAATAAATTGAATTGCCGCGTCCAGGGATGTAGCGCCGCCAAACAAATCATTGCGCATCGAATCAGAGAGCGCGCTCGAGACCCGACCGTTCTCGACGAGAGCAAACATAATAATATATGAATTTGCAATTTTTGTAACAGACTGTATTCAAGAATTCTTATAATAAAAATTCAAATATTTTTTTTATGTGCGATAGCAGTTAATTCTGGTACTATTTTTATTCAAAGTTGATCTAATATGGACCTTCCGTGAACATTAATATTGGAAGCTTTATTATTTACCTAGTGAATCTTAAATACGTTATAATATGCTTCTTCAAATGATTATTGAAATATATATTAATTGCTGTTGAAAATCTTGCTTTAAATTGTTTTCTATAGTAAAATCACAAATGTGTGCTCTGGAAATTCATTATAAACATTTTTCTTTGTAAATAGACTATTTTCCTTTTAGAGTTTATTTGCATATCCAAGTCCATACGTGAAATTCATGACTATTTATGCCGAAGAACTTTCTCTTCTAATTTCATATCTACTTCAAAAAGTTTTTAGATCTCATTATAGTAATTTTTATCATTGATAACTCGATAATTAATAGCTAGAGATTTTTTATTGTCCATGACGAGTTTCAATACCAAGTAAATAACATAATTTTTGCCTAAGCCCGTAATTTCACTTGATTATAGTCGTGCATTCTGTGCTATTTATTTTTGCTTGAAAAGTTTCTCTGAAGTTTCTAGGAATATAATACATTTGCTAATATTAGTAATCAGTAGGTTAGAGAACTATGTTTGTATATATCATATTAACCCTAATCTGGCTAGTGCTACTTCAAACATAGAAAAGTTTTTACATGTCTTCAAGAAATTTTTTCAAGGCTTTCAAATCCTTTCCATTCCCAATGCTCAAGCTAATCTGAAGTTTTAAACTAAAGCTATCTCATTTTCTTTATATGGGCAACATATGCCAAGTAGTAACTTAGAATAATTGCTCTGGAAAGGCTGGGAGTGAAGATTTCTTAGGAGGGTGCAGCTGCAAAGGCTTGCGATCGAGTGGAATTTTAGAATTCAAATGAAGAAAGCAAACTCCTTTATTCTAGGGTGCCTTCAGAGTATTTATTTATACCTTAGTTCTTCTCTTATGAGAGATTAAAGAACCATCACTAATTTAAAAATTTCCTTCAACGTGGGGAGGTAAATAGCGAAAATCATGCGGTAATATTGTAGCAATAAAAGAAATATAAACTCTTCTGACTATCATTGGTTTGCGAAGTGATAAGTTTTTTCAAACAATAGCCAGGCTGTTACTTTAATCTTGCATGTTAATAGAGAAAATATAGGAAAAATTACAAATCAATTGTTGGTGGAACTTTTAATATTGGAATTTGAATTACTACTACTGGCATGTTTTAACAACCATTTCTTTTATTATGATAATTTTTTTAGGAAAGTTAAAAAGTACAATATATATATATATATAACAGGATGGCTTCTATATAAGCTGAAATTGTAAAATTTGGATTTTTGTATATCTGACACTCTCAAAAGTTTCTATTTCTTTAGAAACTCTTTTACTCAAATTTCTGATAATTTGTTAATTTTTTTAGAGGTGGGACAATGATGCGAAAGTGTGCCTAATAAGCAAATAATGCATCAATGCAATAGTAACAAAAACAGAATAGGTGCTTTCTTTACAGTCTTTAAAGTACACTGAGAGTTATTCTTCGATATTTAGCATTACAATTACTTTATTTACTGTAACGGTTTTGAAGTTTTCACTTTCATTGTAGTCTTCTGCATAGGTCTCAAGAAAGCTATCAAATGCACTCAGCTCCCAAACAACCTTCTACTGGTTCTTGTTATGAAAACAACAGACACTTTGCTTTATTGTTGGTCGATCCGCCGGAGCTCATTTCAGTGTTTCATCTCCATAAATATCCTTTGAAACTTTCAAAATTTTGACAATTGTGCAGAAATATTTAAGTCAGAATAGAGCAAACTTTGAAAAATCTGTTCCTCTGAAAAATAGTTACAAGGCCTAATGTAATCACGGCCTGGCGATTTGCAGTAAAATTAACAAAAATGAGGCCGCAAACACACTTCGCCAAAGACCAAGATTTGATTCAACAAATCATTTTAAGTAAACAAATCAAAGAATTCGCTATTGTAGACATCTATGCACCGTTTGGAGCGAATTGCTTCCTTGCAAATTACAAAAACTACCTTTAAATATAATGAGGCCACTAACAATAAACAATAATCTTTCTGCATATCAAAATTTATGATTTGATCTAATAAAAATCAGCGAATATAAATACACAAAAGCTGAAATGTAGCTCTAATCTTTTTACTTTGAGATGAAATATTTTTAGAAATTTAACTTGCTCCTTTGCTTGGAAAATCTTTTATTGTTTGATGAACCTTTTTTTGTTGCCAAGCAAATGCAATAGTTGTAACTCCACAAATTTATTGGGAATTTTTTTATATTCTTTGTATTGCATATTTGGACAAAAATTTAACCTAATTCCTTACTTGCAAAAGTATTTATTGCTACTTTTCGTTTTTTGTACTGCAAATCGCCAGGCCGTGATTAAAGTAGGCATTGTAACTATTCAATATAGCTACAGGATTTGACGTTGATGATAAAAGTAAAGCAACTGAAATAGTTTCAAGTCGTGTCTAGCTGTCTGTGGAGCAAGTAGCGCCAAGAATTAAACCTTAATACAAACCTTTGCTAAAACAATTGTTGATTTGTCGTATCAGTTCACCTCCTCGATTTCAAAGTTGAACTGAAATTAAAATAGACAAATTTAGGATCTGTATTAGGACTTCAGCACCATCATGATTGATGCAAGAGGTAGGGCCAAGTGTTCCAACTTTCTTGGCATGAGGTGATTCACCCCCAAAAATCAACTTCTAATAATGATTTCGCTGGTGTTCTCCCTGTCTCTTATACACATCGTGAGCAATATTGCGGAGAAGTTGAACTTTCTCAAAGAGACTGTTCTTTTTGATGACTGCTTTTTAAGTCAATCTACAAGAATAGATTCTCAATCTTTCTGATTAAGTCCTGGCTAGCATTAGTTAGAATTCCAGCAATTAACCAAATGATTTCTATTACCGAATTAAAGAAATAGGTGTTATTTGAAATTCTTCCTTGCAAACATTTGTGATGCTATATGTAGAGACAAAGTGCATGCCTATCAGGAGTACTTTTACTCCTTCAATGCGTTCTGATGGCGTAATTAGGAAGTAATTTGAATGGAAATTAATCATCTCAAATATTCTGGTCAGCTAAAGATGTGACAAATACATGAATGCATCTACATGAAAAAATATAAGTATAAATTAGATCAGTTGAATTAATGCATATTTTGGGAAATATTTGATAAAATTGATTATGTGAATGCACAATTTTTGAATTTTGAGAGAATGCAGAGTCATTCTTAATTTAGGCATCGATATATATATATATATATATATATATATATACA
>CABFPE010000156.1:271536-284565 GCA_900660155.1 Hofstenia miamia | reverse complement strand
ATATATATATATTGTAACCTTCAAATTGAATTCTTAGCTACAGAACACCGATTGTTTCAATTTAAAAGATTACAAAACTGCGTTGAACATAGATAGTTAAAAAAATTTATTGCATCTATAAACTAAGATATTATAATGTAGTTTTTTTCATCTTTTGAATTTTTTCTCTAAAATTAAAATAATTCAATGTATCACATATATTTGTAACTTTTCACATATATTGGGGTTCTGTAAAGGGAAATATTTATAAAACTCTTGTCTACTATGATATGAATATTGATGAAATTTCTGTTTGCCTCATTAATTTCATCTCGATCAAATATTACGCAAGCACGAAATCTGGCACGGATAAAATTTGAAATCCGAGAAAAATGTTCGAACAATTTATCGGATAGGAGGAAAGACGTCTTCCCATCTTTTGTATTCAACTATTCTAACGGGAATTAAAACAATACACTATTAGTTTGTGTGATTGTACATTTTACTTTAAATTTGCAAAAGTTAATGTATATTATTAGTAGAATTTAAGTATTGACAAGTAAGCTTTTATCGAATATACTTTTTCAGTTTGTATAAGCTTCTTTCTCTAATAATAATATTTTTTCTGATAAGGTTGTGGAAAAATTCGAAAAAAAAATAATATGGATGCAAGCAAAATTGTCTTATATGCCACTATGCTGTCAAAAAAATTTTTCGTTTGCTCATTCAAACCTTCCATTTCAAGATACTAGAATTGTATTAGATTACCAAAAAAGTCTTAGAATGTGTTATGTGTTTTGTACGGCTTGCCAACATTACCACGGAAAAGTTCAAGATATCATTGCAACAACTCAACTGTATCTCGACTAGAAAACCTGGGGACATTAATAGTAATGCTTAAGCTTAAAACAATTAAAAATTATAACTAAAAAATAAGAAAAAAAAATTGAAGTGTTACAAAACACCAATATTTATATAAAGTTTCCTATAATAATAAGACTTGATACAAATCAATTACTAAATTCACATAAGCGCATCCTCCATTTGTATAAAACAACTTTTTAATTAAATTCGTTTTTGGAGATCAAATATTATTTCACAGAATCATTTCAACCTTAAAATTTTTGTGAAAATATCTTTAGCTTAGGTAAAAATACTAAAAAAAAATTTAAAAACCAAAATATGCATTTCCATTGTATTAGTATTGAAATACTATGGACTGTATCCTTGAGTTTAGCATCATATATTTTAAACAACTTTTGACAATAAAAATGAATTAACTCCTTACAACTATTTATACAAAACATTAGCAGCGCGACCTATCTACATACATCAGTAAACAACTTATATTGCTAAGCCAATCATTGGGAGAAATTTGATAGGATAATTTTGAAATTGTTTGAATTCCTTTAATGGTATTTCAGATTTTCATTGGTTGTATCCTCTAAACACAGCCTAAGGATATGTACTTTGAGTAAAGGCTGAAGGCCAGTAAAATTTTAGATGTATATTGTAAGATATCATGTATATTTCAAACTACTTGAATAGGTCGAGTCTTTGCATCAAAGCTTGTATTTTGAAAAAAATATTGACTCTACTCTATATTTAACTATTAAATCTATAGAGAAAAGCAATGTTCATTTTACGTCGTGCGACGTAATTTGCTCGAGAAGAGAAAATTTATCTCCAAAGCTGACAATCATTCGCAATTTAATTACAGCTGATTTGAAGCCATTCAAACTGACGAAATTTATCAGCAATGAATTGACGGATTTTAGAAATAAAACAGTTAGTATCATGAAAAACAAACACCTGATAAATGCTACCATTAATTGAACACTTCCATTCACATTTCTCGAGAGGTGACGAGCGTATTTTGATTACATTTTTGTTTAGTGTAGCTGATCTAATGGTTTTAAAAATGTCATATTACAGATAAAAACAAAATTAGCTAAAATAACTTACTTTAGGAAATCATAGCTTTGCAGAAGTTATAATAATGATCTGGAAAATTCTTATTCCTTTTTAAAGCTGATGTGAGGCTGATAGGATTTTGCAGGTCGTTTCCGGCCATAAAACTTATTGGCGAACCATTTTCAACACATTAATTTTATTATTGACTCTTAGTTTTTTATCACAATGGAAGTAAATGCCAAAAATGAACAATCTTAGACCTCATCAGATTTGCTTATGATTAACTTCACTTGGCCTAATTTTTGGACACAAATTCATAAATTATCGGTCCGGTCTAGCTAATGTCAATCGATTCCTTAGTGCCATCGTAATGTAAAAAAAAAAAAGTTAATCAAAAAGGTTTTTCATGTTTTGAATTGTTTATTACCTAAGTCAACCGGAGCGGACTTAAAATACTAACCGACCCAGGCAACCCAGGCATGCTGAATATTGGGAGACATAAATCAACGAATGGATAAGTGTTGGTCTAGTAAAAAATTTTTTTAAAACTACTCCATTTCCATGTGACATTAAGAAATCATCGAATTGCATTTAGAAATAATAATTTTGCAATTAGAAATCAAAACCTACAATTAGAAATTGTCAATTAACAGTTAATGAACACCTAGAAATGAAAAAATACATTTAGAATTTAGTATTTATCATTCAGAAATCGTCAATTAACATTTAGAAATGAAAAACACATTTAGAATTTAGTATTTATCATTCAGAAATCGTCAATATTCGCTTAGAAATCAAAACAACATTTGGAAATTCAAAGGTTTGACTTAGAAATGAAAACATTTAAAATTTGCAAAATAATATTCAGAAACCCTTAATTCATTATTATGCAAACAGGCGGGTCAGGATAGGCCAGCGTTAGCGTCAAAATCAGGCCCAATGACAACTCTCACAGCCACACCTTTTCAAGATTTATTGAAGTCTGAAAAAATATATATCTGGCATTGTATTGCTTAGTCATTGTTAATAGTTATGTAAAAGGTGCAATAGATTTTCTACTGGCAGCAATTTTGAAAAATTATGTATGAATAATGACGTACGTCATTTTCGTGAATTGCAGAAAGTTCGTCAACTATGAGTAAATGAAATTAATTATACAAGCAAGCAAAATTGCTTAATAATATGAAAATTCAGATTGCTACTGGATCAGAAAATATAGTAATAAATGTATAAATGAGCCAAAATAGGGAGATTTTGCATTAATTTAAATGGACTAAATTTGTGGCACATTCCTACCCATGTAGCAACTGCTGTCAGTCCACTAATGGACCACCAGTTTGAGAAATAATGTTTTCAATACAACTAAATTAATAAAATTCTTTGGATATAAAAATTAAATTACGGTTTATTGCTATTGAAATAAAAGGCACTTGTGTAATTGGATGAATTGATTTAATACTATATTTAAACTATAAATATATTTGAACGCAAGTAAGCACTGAATTTGTGCATAAACATTTAAATATAGATTTGCACTCTGGATCGTTAAAATGAGCCGGAACCTAGTCGCACACTGCCACAAAATAAGTTAAAGTAACCAGAAGTTTTGGCAATTGGATTTTACTTCACTGTACTTTACATCTCGTACACTGGGAAAAGTAGAATTTCTTACTTTAGTTTACGAAAGCCTAACAAACTGTATCGTATGATAAAGTCATGCTTCTTTTGTATACGACGTTGTAGAAGATTTTTTTTGTTATTCTAGTTATTTCTTCTTTTCCTTAAGAAATCGAAGGTAAAGTAACACTTCTAGTAATCACTTAATACTCAAGACATATGCAGATGTACCTTTTTGTTATTGAATATTGGTATTAAAAATAATCTTGTCAAATATAGGTCAGAATGTGCTTGAGGAATGTTCAGGTCGGGGATTCTATTTGTCCTGATGACACGGTTTGAGTCAGAATTCAAATAGAGGGCCGCATCCAACTTTGGTTAAGTTATGGCTATCAGTATAAAAGAATCATATCATCATTTGCGTCGCTATTCGCAGGTAAAATATAAACGGCTGGTGTTATGAGGTTAACTAAATACTGTATATGTAATCAACATGAACGCAGTCCTTTGTGAGCTCTCAATAAAATTTCTGGATGCATAAGAAATACTTAATCCCTATCAGGGCACATTTTTGTATTTCAACAGCGATGTATTTTGTCAATAATAGTGATTCTATGGGAGCAGGAATATATAATTACTTCATACTTCCTGTTCTTATGCCTATAATCGCTTTATAAGTGTTGTTGATATATGTCTGTTCAAAATCTGTTGAAATGTAAGTGGAAAACAGACAATCTCTAAACCCTAATTTATCTTATATTATCGTTCATATAGATTGTAATAATGCACATATTTTTATGAAAAAAACGGACATAAACTGAACAAGACCGTCTTTACTTAACAATATTTTTCTGAATTGTTTTGATGTACTATATTTTTTGTATATTATTGCATTTCAAATAATAAATAAGATTCGTATTCAATGTTTTCATTTCAATGATCAATTATGAGGAACATTGCTGACAAAGACACATAGTATATGTATGATAATTATGGCAACCAAAAGCGAATAAAATATGTTTAACCACAAACTCTAATTCTCTAAAACAATAGAAAATTTAAAACTAAGGACGTGAATGTGGTTAATTTATTTGTGCTAGGTGTGTTAAAAATTCATTTGAATGACATCTTTCCCATGTTAAGCTAGTTTGCTAAATTACAAAATTCATAAAGACATTTTTGAAATACTAAAACACACTAAGTTAATGAGTCGTCTGCTATTCACATGAAACTGAAAACCAGCATCAGCAGCAGTCAAACAAAGTTTCTCTTTGTTAAAAATCTTGATTCTAAAGAAAGAAGTTTTTTGCTTGAGAATGTAAATATTTATATCGGCTTTCACCTCAGTTTTTCAAATAATAATTTGTAATTTGAAATTTTTCAAAATGATTTTTTTAGGTTAATGAAAAGTTAATATTTAGCATATGTTGGGTTTATTTCACAAATGTCTTAGGTTAATGTTTTTGTTGCCTCAATGATGACAAATATTTCTATTTAAGAAAATACATTCTTCATAAATAAATGTTTTTGAAATCATCTGTCGAAATATATAGGTAATAATGTGATGTCATCAAAATGTTGACTGAAGTCAGACAACGTGGGTTCTTTCACACATCCTGATAAGGGCTCAGTTCATATGACTATGAAGAAATTAACCAATGCCATTTGCAATGAAGTTATTTTTATGCCAGCCTCTTTCCAAAAATTATTACAAGATATTTGAATCAATATTATTCTAAACCGTTTTCTAGTAAATTATTATAGAGCGATCTTGACTGCATAAAAACAATCCGAAATATAATGTCCCATGAAATACACTCAAGACATCCCCAAATGCTGTGTGTTTGAAAACACTTTTATAGAAAGTCATAAGTTCGGGTCAGGCATGATATGAAAGCATAGATAGTTAAGCTACGCTTTATCATTCGTAGCATTCCTTTATCCATATTTGAATAGTAGCCCCTGGTGACAAGCAACCGCTCTTCACGTTTACCATCATGCAGTCTAAAAAATATGCTTCATTAGCTTTTCTGAGAAATGAATGTAACGCGCAACCGTTTTGGAGAACAAACAATCTCGATTAACGGAAGTATAGTAACAGTGGGGAAACGGGATAGTACATTGAAATAGAACTTCAGTGTGGGGTTTGTTGCGTGCTACCACAATTCATTTTGTTGTTACAGATTGACGAGGTCTCCGAAAAAATATTTCAAGTTGCTTTTATAAACCACATTTAATTTATTAAAGAGAAACGATATTTTGGAAAGGTGATCTCACTTTTCGATCTTTTTTCATTATATAAAGGCATGATGCATGGAATTTTCTTTTAAAATGAAGTTGGAATCCCCAGTGAGCCATTTAAATTGCTACATTACACTCAATAACATGGCATCTTGTAATTTATTATGGTGAAATATATATTAGTTGTCCTATGAAAAAATGATTTTTGCTTAAGATAGTATTATGTTGGTAATATGGGACACTCAAAATCCCTAAGATTTGCAGTACCAGTTATTACATGCCTGTGTTATTTCTTGTTCTTAATGGATTGTAATCTAAGGGCTTGTTTCAATTGGTTTCCCCTACAACTTTTAAGGAAAGTGCCTCGTTGTTAAAATCATGCATTTTCTTATTTTCATTAATTTTATTTTCTGACAATATAGGGAAAGTTGTCTTATGTTAATGTTATTGTATCAACCTCTTTTAACATAGCATTTACCTGTTTTATTGGTTAATTGAACAGTTTTTTAAGAAATAAATGAAATACATTTAGTAATCCTTAGAATATTGTTAACTTTGTGTAGTGTCCCATATTACCTTCATCTTTAGGGACAATGGGACGATTGAATACAACAGACTAAATTCCACATTGCAAAAACATAAGGGGAGGTTATTGCAAAATTGTTTATATGCTTTTTCCTTAAACATGTATGGTTATTTGCTATAAATATATGCAAATAAAACATTTTGTAGATTTTACTTCATGTTGAATGATCAAGTGTCCCATTTTCTCTACAGTTACCCGATTAGTCAAATTTCTCAGTTGATGACAATACTGGATAAATTTTGGTAACTTTAGGTAAATCACCTAAACCCCAGATCCTACTGATTAGCATGGCGTATATAAAATTTCGTACAATTGATATAAAACCAGATATCTAATAGTCATTGATTAAATTTCCAATTTACATGAGAAGTCAGTTGAGGCACCAACTCAAATAAAACTTAGTTTGGCACAATTTTAGGCCACCGATACAGAGAATTCAGGCTCCTCTATATATAAGCCAAGAAGATAAAAAATAATTGCGCACTTCATTTTTTAATAATTGAAGCGATATTTTCATTGAATGATAAATTGTTGGAGAGAAAAACACAAAAAGACGAATGCTATTGAATTGCAGANAAATTGTTGGAGAGAAAAACACAAGAAGACGAATGCCATTGAATTGCAGATTCCTCGTTCGTGGAAACGGGGGACACCTCTTTTCAAATGGATGAATTGTTCATTTAATTTATTGTTACTTATCTCGAGACTATGCTTTCACACCACTGTCCTTTAATATAATTCTTCAATGATCACCATTCACGTAGATCCCACCCACAATATACAACTGGCATCATCAGGGTATTTAACTAAAGAAGCATTGGGATCAATACTAATGAAACCTAAATATAGTCTTAGCAATATTATCTGATACCGATACAAGATTGTACTAAATACTTTATCAACTATTCTTATCAACATTTCTAATCATTTAAATCAAAGAACAAAATTAATTAATATCAAAATATCAGTTTGGATTTCAAAAAGATACAATTACAAATGATTCTTTTATTTATTCTGTTGAAGACAGGAATGAAAAAATATATATAGCATCAAAGGCATTTAATACAATAAACCATTCTATATTATTGGGAAAAAAGTTATTAAATAGTTATTTAAGTAATAGATATCAGTATGTGAAACTCAACGAAGAAATATAAAATTCATTAGAAATAAACCATGGAGTACCACAAGGATTAGTACTGGGTCAATTACTATTTAAGGTATATAAAATGATATGGATCAGCACATTAATAGTAATCATGTACAATTTGCAGATGATACTCTTATTTATTGTAATGATATTTTAAATTTACAGGAAAATGTTGAAAAATTGCAATCATTCTTTAGTAATAATTTGTTATAACTAAATATTGAAAAAACTATATTTATGGTAATTAAGAATAGAAGAAATGAATCAACTATAGAAAGTATTAAGATATGTAACAATGCCATTCAGGAATCACCAAAAATAAAATATTTGTGAGTAGCAATTGATAATAAATTCTATTTTGAAGACAAGGCAAACACCATAATAAAGAAAATGGCATATTGTGTAAGATAAATTTAAAAAATTGGAAAATTTATACGAAAAGAATGGAGGGCAATACTAATTCAATCACTTGTTCTATCCCATTTCTTGTACTCATCTTTTTTATTAATGAACTGAAGGAAAAAAGCAAAATTGAAATTAGAGAAACTAATCAAATTGGGAATAAACATAATTAGTAAAAAAAATTAAAAAAGAAATAATGTGTAAGTACCATCAAAGATCATTAAAAGCTCTTCAAAATATTAGAAGTTTATCAATATTTTGGGAAAGAAAATCAAACATTTCTAATAATCTAAATTAAAGAACAATTACATTTGTTAAAACTAAGTATAATAGAAAAATAATGAAAAACAGATTCCTAAATTATTCAATATTACTATGGAACAAATTGGATTACAGTGCAAGAAGTGAAAAAAATTATTCAATATTTAAGAAGAAGTTGAAAAACATGATTACACCACAAAATATCAATTATCTGACTAATTATAGAATAAGATGTGCAACCCAAGAATAAGTATAAATATTTATTAAGTTATATGCAATTTATAAACGAACCCAAAAAACAAACATTTACTTCATAACTAAGCTCATATGAAGAATGTTGCATTATTTATGTTCTTTATAAGTTTGTAAACTTAATACATGTATTTTTACAAGAGAATTTAAATATATGTTGTTGTTTTTATTTATTGCTGTGGTTACTTATCAAATGCAAGGTAGAAAAAAAAACATTCGTATGTAATTTGACCTATCGCACTTTATAGCAACAGTTACTTAATATTGTACTATTAACGCTATGTAAATATCGTAGTGATTTTAAATTCCAAACGCGTACCTTGAACGAATTTTCTTGCAATTTATAAAAAGGTTAAAAATCAAGTAGGCTTATATATGATTTTAAGTGTGAAACAATCATATAATTTTGTAAAATGAACAACTAACACATACGTCTGAGATTCTTGAAGCCATCATACAATTGATAAAGCGAATTGGGAGAAAAACTAATATGCACCGTAGCAAATGTGGCTCCTTACTTGAAACCAATGGATGAAAGAGTCCTACAAAGAATTTATCAAGCGAATTATGGCTTGAACAATTCTAATTTATTATTACTTTCATTAACATATTTTCGTTAACCATAACATAGTTGGCTAATTTTCACAGCACACATTTAGTTTTGCTATGGTTTGTTAAACAAAATAGTTGGACAACGAAAGATGTTGTCAAGCGTCTTTGATGTAGCCGATTAATAATACTTACTATGTTAACCTAAAATAGATAAAACAGATAATTATTTGATACCTTATTACATTGATTGTTCCCCACATTATCTCTAAGACATAGCATCTATGATAATTCTTACTAAATTCCATATCTGTCAGAGAGACAAGCATATCTGATATTTCTTCTGATTTCGAAATACTATTTTGTAATTTAGTTTGGAAGGTTACACAAGTGTTTAAAAAACTACCAACTGCACTAATTCACTTGTCTAAAAACTTAGTTAATTAGTTTTGTATAGAAATGATTTAAAATGAAATATATTTTCACGAAGAATTCAATATTTTGCAATTAAAGAAAAAAATCTTGTCGACATAACTGAGGAACTACAACCGGTTGTAGTTAAGGATGACGCTGATTGAAATTCTCCAGTCTGCATCTGCGAAAAATAAAAAAAATATTTTAAAATCCCTGTCCAATCACCATCTGCTGATTCTTTCGAGCGTGGATTTATCCAATCCATGTACACCCTTGTTAACAGTGGTGCACAGTGGTGCAGCGGGAAGAAGGTCATGGAAATTTGCAATGCCCTTACATTTAGGGTGCAGATGTGATGTAATGTGTGTATTCTAAAACCTAACACAGTGTGCTAAAAATCTCAAAAAAAAACGATTGTTATAATGTATATTTTCAACACATATTTTATAAGGCAAGGAGGTGGGAATGCAGAAAATAAGGAAAATATTAACAATGGTGAGATATTGGCATTGGAACGATGGGAGAAAAGGTTGATAAAGCATAGTAACATTGGTTCTAATTTCAAAGAGTTTTCATTGTGATTGGAGGAAAAATCAAATATCTATATCAATGAAAACAATGATGATAAAAAAATATTTTAAATGAGACTTCTCTTACGTACTGCAAAAATTTAGTGTGGCAAAATCTCATTTATGTGTTGTATTTCCTTGTAAACTAAATCCTGATAGCAGTGTAATCATTGTAAATTTGGGGAGATATCAATAAGAGGTCCCCACCAACACCTCCAATTTTATGTAGTAAGTCTTCAGTAAATATTTTGTTGTGTAACTTTTTAATACATGTTTTGTACCTGAAAAATTATTGGGCCTTCAAAATTTTCTAAAATCTTTTACTAAAGATATTTTTTTCAAATTTGGACCCCAATCATTTGCTATATTTATATAACTACTTTATTATTTTTGGTACTCATATGTTGGGTGCAAAAGGCTCTAAATTCCAATTGTTGGACCCGAAATTTGTTGAATATTGCTTATAATAAGCTCTATTTCTCTTTTTGGAAAATATAAAATTGTATTGCGATTTGAGAGCCCTGTGCTGCCGCACACCTTGTGACGCCACTGACTGAATTTAATAAAAATTTCAATGTTTTGTTTAGAATGCATTTAAATAATCAGGTATTTTGGCTTTAGGCTCAAACTCGGTAATTCAAAATTGCAAGGAACTGCGATGATAAAATATGCCTAAAATTATGCTGCAATTTTAGAGCAAGGTATTAATTATGCAGCTTCATTATGAAGCGAAATCTCGAGCATACTGTGAAAACTTTAATCACTTGACTGTTGTAGCCTCTGACTTTCATTTCTTCTTATTCTAACTCAACATAAAAAGTTCTTCTTTAAACTTAATCTTTGATGCAGAGTAACGTTATAATTTTTTTATTATCTTACGTATAGTGGATTTGAATGGTTGGATATTGAATGAAGTTATGCAAAACTCAACACCTGCATTTAGAATTTCTTTCTAAGAATTGCGACAATATGCAGTACAAGAATATTTTAATCTTAATTTTACAGAATTGTTCAAGGTTAGATAGTAATTTATATAACTACTTTATTATTTTTGGTACTCATATGTTGGGTGCAAAAGGCTCTAAATTCCAATTGTTGGACCCGAAATTTGTTGAATATTGCTTATAATAAGCTCTATTTCTCTTTTTGGAAAATATAAAATTGTATTGCGATTTGAGAGCCCTGTGCTGCCGCACACCTTGTGACGCCACTGACTGAATTTAATAAAAATTTCAATGTTTTGTTTAGAATGCATTTAAATAATCAGGTATTTTGGCTTTAGGCTCAAACTCGGTAATTCAAAATTGCAAGGAACTGCGATGATAAAATATGCCTAAAATTATGCTGCAATTTTAGAGCAAGGTATTAATTATGCAGCTTCATTATGAAGCGAAATCTCGAGCATACTGTGAAAACTTTAATCACTTGACTGTTGTAGTGGCTGACTTTCATTTCTTCTTATTCTAACTCAACATAAAAAGTTCTTCTTTAAGCTTAATCTTTGATGCAGAGTAATGTCATAATTTTTTTATTATCTTACGTATAGTGGATTAGAATGGTTGGATATTGAATGAAGCTATGCAAAACTCAACACCTGCATTTAGAATTTCTTTCTAAGAATTGCGACAATATATGCAGTACAAGAATATTTTAATCTTAATTTTACAGAATTGTTCAAGGTTAGATAGTAATTGTAGACTACAAAACGAAATAACCTTCGCTTTTTCCCACTCCTCGCTCTGTTCATTCAAATTTTAGCATGCTTTGATGTGGTAAAACTCTAGGGAAAAGTTTACACCGACTCTTCCTTCCAAAATAAATATCGTTTTTTATGCAATTGAATAATTCATCGGTCTAACATTTTCCAATTTTAGACTTAATATTTTATATAACTCTCTAAGTATAATTAATACAATTTTAATTTTTATCGCAGTTGGATTGCATTATGATATCAATAATTCAATATTCAGAACTTGTAGGGGAAAATGTGTTAATGCACTACCTTTTGTTCAAAAAACCAAATACAAAATTGATGAAAACCATTATTGTATTCTGCTCAGAAAAGGAGGCTTTTATCTATTTAGATCTTATAATACAGATAACCAGTGAGTTGTTTCTTAAACTGAATCCAGCATCCAAGATTTCCTAGGCACTAATGCATACCATTCATCTAGAATTTAGCATCATTTTCATAAAATCTTCATAATTATAATGAGTTGATTGAAAAGCTAATATTGGCTCAGAAAATAGAACTAGATATTTCTGAGCTCCATTTTTTTACTTTGCCCTTCTACTTAGCTCAATACTTAAATGATATTACTTAAATGATATTACAATTGTGTTAGAAGGACAACAACAATTCGTTGAGATGTGGTTTGTAACACTCGTTGAGATGTGGTCTTGTAACACTCGGTTACAAAAAGTCTATCTTTTCTCCAACTGAATTAGCATTTTTGTAGTAAACAAAATCTAGCCAAATTTACAAGTTGAAATCCTTCCTTACATTTTGTGGACATTTTCAACACGAGATTTTAATCTGTCACATGCGAAAGCCATTTTGTTCAAAACTTCCAATTTCCATGCTTGTCCAGTGTGGTGGAGATCCGTGGGGTTCCAAGTTTTTCATGGATATAGGTGGAATTAGTATTGTAACTCCTAGCACTATCATATGGTTGTCTTTATTGCTCTCCAACACCAGAGGAGAATATACCTTATCTATTCTATGTTAGTAGCCCATTGCTAAAGTCATACAGTTCAACTGTGAGAATGTACTTGCTATGATTATTGCTCCTTCACCCCTGAAATACTTCCTCTGCATCAAAACACATTTGTGAAAAATAGACAACTTGTCAAAAAATATTTTTTAAGAGGCTGATTTATTAACTGATTATTTCATAAACGAATAACAAGCAAGAGTAATTTGAGGATCTCGTTGACATTAAAATTGCTGTCAACCTGTCAATTTGTTGGAAGACAGTGATTTGGAAAAAATTTGGGTGAAATTTTTTTCCATTTTTTTACAAATTATAATAGAAACATGCTATTTCTCTTTATAAAATTTAAATATATAAGCAAATACATATATATATATATAT
>CABFPE010000156.1:237241-256701 GCA_900660155.1 Hofstenia miamia | reverse complement strand
ATTTTGTGAATAGCAAACACAATTGCCTTAATATTGACAAAGTATATAACATTCGTTTTTTGACATTTAATTGCTTAAGTTGACAAAATTTCTCTCCTCAAGTAATATTTCACACAAATTTGATTCACGAAAAATATTTTCATCTAAAACACTTGCCATTCAATTTTTCATTTCTGACGTTTTTAATTGAATTTATTTGTGATTTTTAATGCAGTTCAGAATTCAATATGGGTTGTTATAAATGTATTTCTACTAGATGCAGTTTGTCAACGGCATTTCTGATTATTGACAGAAAATAATTTACTGACAAAATTATGAATATATATATATCAAGAATTTCTTCAAAACTCCAAAGAATTCAGCGCCAAAATCTACAGCATATATATATACATTCATATATATATATATATATATATATGTATATATATATATATATATTAATATCATTGTAAAGCCTCTGGACACGATAAATAAAATTAATTGATGTCATTGAAATATATCATTGAATTGTTTCAATAACTCATTCGTCAGTTTCAAGCAGCTAGGAACAATGCACTCGTTAACTGCAACCAGTTTTTTCAAAATGGAATTATTAAAATTGAATGAGATGCTGAGAAAAAACAATTCATTACTTTTACTTCTACTTTGTAAAAATAGAATAATAACTAAATTTATATCTATTTAGGGATGTGGTCACATAAGGAGCTTAGTCTTAATTCAGACCGGTGATATGATATGCATTCAAAAACGTAAACGCTATCCTAACATTTAAGATTTTAGTTACAACAAATTTTCCTTACAAACTTACATGAGCCTTGTTTAAAAAATTGAAAGTAACATTGTGCATAATGTTATCACGTATTATGATTATAATGTCATNATTGCACTGCATAGATTGTAGTAATTTTCAAAAAAAATTACAAATTCAAATTGTAAATTAATTTGAAAATGCGGTTGCAATTTCTTAATAAGTATCGAAGTTATTAACGCTAAGTACATTTACTTATGCATATATGTTTATTATATGCAAGAACAATTAGCATTGTAACATGTTAGACGAAAATTTATGTAAAAAGCTATTTGTTTAATTTGGCTTTAGTAATCGCTCATTTATATGTTTCAAAAGTTCTTTCATAAAATTAATCATTAATGATAGGTGTGTTTTACCTTTATTAATATTAATTAGGGGAGTTGGTATCATGCAATGCTATAAATTGCAAATTCAAAATTTTTTTTATAAAAAATATTTTAAAAATTAGCTAGAAATATGTTTCACCCGAAACTTATTTGAAAACATTCAATTTTGTGAATAGCAAACACAATTGCCTTAATATTGACAAAGTATATAACATTCGTTTTTTGACATTTAATTGCTTAAGTTGACAAAATTTCTCTCCTCAAGTAATATTTCACACAAATTTGATTCACGAAAAATATTTTCATCTAAAACACTTGCCATTCAATTTTTCATTTCTGACGTTTTTAATTGAATTTATTTGTGATTTTTAATGCAGTTCAGAATTCAATATGGGTTGTTATAAATGTATTTCTACTAGATGCAGTTTGTCAACGGCATTTCTGATTATTGACAGAAAATAATTTACTGACAAAATTATGAATATATATATATCAAGAATTTCTTCAAAACTCCAAAGAATTCAGCGCCAAAATCTACAGCATATATATATACATTCATATATATATATATATATATATATGTATATATATATATATATATTAATATCATTGTAAAGCCTCTGGACACGATAAATAAAATTAATTGATGTCATTGAAATATATCATTGAATTGTTTCAATAACTCATTCGTCAGTTTCAAGCAGCTAGGAACAATGCACTCGTTAACTGCAACCAGTTTTTTCAAAATGGAATTATTAAAATTGAATGAGATGCTGAGAAAAAACAATTCATTACTTTTACTTCTACTTTGTAAAAATAGAATAATAACTAAATTTATATCTATTTAGGGATATAAGGAGATTAGTCTTAATTCAGACCGGTGATATGATATGCATTCAAAAACGTAAACGCTATCCTAACATTTAAGATTTTAGTTAGAACAAATTTTCCTTACAAACTTACATGAGCCTTGATTAAAAAATTGAAAGTAACATTGTGCATAATGTTATCACGTATTATGATTATAATGTCATTCAAAAAGTTCACAGATGCCCAATTAAAGGTGAAAATTTGACCAATTTATCCACGAAAATTGTGCATAGTGTGATCCAAACAGATTCAGGCCTTATTAAAAATATGCCATTTCTTGACTCAAATATAGATATATATTGCTAAAATTAACAACTTAGTATTCATATATAAAATATTTAAAGAAATTTTTTAATTGTTTTTTCAACAAATATATCTTTCTTTTGATATTGAATTTATTTCAGAAGTTCTTCTAATGGTATTTTGAAAGCTTAGACTAGTAAGTAGAAAATATATTGACAAAATAAGCGATTTAGGTACATGTAATAAATTTCATTTTTGTTTATTTCAACGTTGTTTTTAAAGTTCATAGTGTAAAATTCATAGAGATACCAATTTTAAATGCTCATGTCTTTCGTTGAAATGATATTGATTTTTTCAGAGAAACGGAGTGTGATTAATTTCGAAGAATTAACCGTGAAAACAGATGTCAGTCATTTGGATTAAATACTTAAGATGTTGTTTATGACATGAGTCTTTTCTGAATGATATATTTTAATACCAACTAGAGATGAAACTTAACACAACCATTTTAAATATATGCAATAGATTTGGTGTTACTATAATATGTTTTCAAAAAAATTATATTTTAAATTCATTTTATTTTCTCTTTGACATATACTAACGGAATATCGACTTGTTGTTATATTAAAATCTGGATTTTAAAATATATTCTATATATTTTTATAACTTATCTACCCTAATTCATTAGTCAGAATTTTTGACATATTGATTTCCTATAGATTAAATGTTAGCCAATCAAATTGCGTTTCATAATCAATTTCTTCACATAAAATATAAGATAGAATTTTACTATACAAAAATATAATGCAAAGTATGATTAAAAATATATCAAGATGTAGGAAGTATTCTGTCCTATTAGATTTAGGTTTTATGTTTATTTCCCAAAAATGATGTTGTAATGAGTGGCATATTATCATGCTTAAGTTGTGATATTTTGAATGGTTGTGACAAAATACCCGATTTGATTTATCGTATTTCTTTTATTAAATATTTAAAGTTTTAGAATCTCTGTAGTTGCTCACTGCTAATTACCAGTGGCCTACGCAGGTGGGGGCATGGTGCAATGCCCCCCGTCAGGTTTCCAAATGTGATTTTGAATGCATAAATCAAAAAATTTTTCTTAAAAAATTGAAAAATTTAAAATCTACGATCCTGAAACGCATTCCTTATGTTCTATTTTTTCAATATTGGGTAATGACGATGATGTCCCCCAGTCAGAAAATCCTGCGTACGCCCCTGCTAATTAGGACACTACAACTAAGCAAGATTTAGAAATTTGTACAGATTTTAACATAAATCCAACGGACTGTCCTTTTGAAATATGCACATCAATTTCAACACACACACACCTGTTCTCATGTTCTCAATTAATGGAAAATTTAGAGTGAAAATCTTAAACACAAAGTTTAAATTAACACTAAGGGTTTCAACAAAACCAAATTGATACTCTACTTAACTCACATTACCAAAATGATGGGAAGTACCTGTCCACCCATAACCTACATTATGAAGTTTTAGCTTAAGTAGTAATCCAGTCCATGCCAATGTCAATGCATAATGAAACAGACATCTTTGATGACAAACGAATGAGCAACGCATCAGGATTTTAAACCTTGTCATGAAAAGTGGAAAGCATGTTGACTTTGCTTAACAATTTCACCAAGGTGCATTTCTTAGATTCGTGAATATTTTAAAACAAATTTGAACGTTGTTTGTATATGCTTATACAATTATATGTATTTTGTTATCGCTAGTACTTGATTTGATTTTCGAGAGTGTTCACACATGGTGTTCATATTATTTTATTCTTACGATTTGAAGGAGATTAGAACACCTTGCAAAATAAATTTATTATAATTTTGAGAAACTGGTGAATGGAAAATTAGTGGAAATCGATTACGTTAGTAGCACTACTTGAGACAGCTCTTCAGTGTGAATTTTAGATGTTTGTATATCTTAAAAGTTTGATTGACTGCTTTAAAAATTATACTAAAATAAATTTAGGTGGAGCTAAACAGGATACTTCAACTGCTAACATATGTCTGACTTTGGCAGAAATGATTATAAAGACAATTAAGATGTTAATGCAAGTCAGTGATCTCATTCAATCTCCTGTTCTTCTCTGTTCTATGTGCTACCCGATTGGTGCGGTCCTTTACTTTCATGTGAATACAATTTTTGTTTGAGTTGTTGAGCTGGTTTCAATTACTATTAAGCATTATGACATAACCCAATCTTTAAGGAATAAATATGCCTGCACTTGGATTTTTATTGATGGTAGATTCTCTTCATGTTTCAGTATTCAGTGGAATTCAACCGAACGACTGTGAGAGTATATAGCAAGATAACATGATAAGGGAATTTAAAAACTTTTTTCATGGCAAATCTTAGGCGAGAAGCCTAAAAATTCCTGTTCTTTATAGTTTGATAGGATGTTTTGGGGCATAGATTTTAAGCGGATTTTGATATACATGTATGTAACAAATGTTTCCATGCAGTATTCACCAAATTAATATAACAGAAACTAAATAGCCTATTTTTGAGCCCGACTTTTTGAAAATTCAAGCTATTAAAAATGATTTATTCGATATTATTATCTGCAGATATGGAAGTGGGCCGGCCTGTCCATGGATCGGGCTGGGCAATGTTCGGGTCGAAATCTCTTGGGCTAAAATGGTCTTGATATTTTATAAGCATTTTTGCTAATTAAAATCTATTAATATCAATGCCAACATGTTTTGGATTAAGAAATTGTAATTGACGGGATCTTTTAGTTATAAATGAAGGAATTTTCAGGGCCATGCTTCTTATCAGGAAACTCTACAAAAATTTAATTTAAAAAGATGATGGCTCAAGCATTTCTCAAGCGACTCTAAGCACCGGTGTTTTTGGTTTCCTTCTATTTACTGTAGGTTGGGTATATTCGTCGAAAAAAGTTGATTATTTGACTCGTATTACTATCGAATTTTTAAGTTACAATATCTTAACGCTTTTGGAGGCTCTGAAGAGCATAGATGGATCATAAATTACTCACAAAATAAATTCGGGCTTAGATCATTCCCAAACGCCTTAAAATAATAAATTAACTATTTCAGGGAGTTCTCACGTTTAAACTGATTAATTCCCAGATAGTTTAATGCATATTTAATGTAAAATTCCCAGACAATTTCAGACTGAATGAATAAGTAAATAAGAGGGTCTTGGAGAATAAGTTCTCATTACAATCCCGCAATCACTGCTACTGACTGATGGAACAGTCTTCAAATCTATGTGAAACCAACAGTAGGTAATGAGATTTATGTAGTCCATACAAGTGGATACAGTCAAAAGTAGGAATGCGTTTAGAAAAAACTAAAATTCTACACAATACAAGCAGATACACACAGTAATCCTCTTCTGCAGTATGTTTATGTAAATATAGTTCTGATCTCAGATGTCCATTTAGATATTCTTTTATTCTGGTGTCTAGGAATCTTTTAGTTTATCCGATGTATGGTTTTTCACAATCATCACATTGGAATTTCTATATTAAAGAAGAAATTATATTTTTCGGAACTGGGTTTTTGGTATATATATATATATATATATATATATATATATATATATATATATATATATTATATATATATATATATATATATATGTATGTATATATACATTCTATATTACACTGGGTATACAGGAGGCTCGTCTACTAATAAGACATTTGTTCATGTAAGCATGTTTTAATTTTTCAAATTCTGAGTGACATCAAAGTAAAATAAAGAAATGAATTGAGAGAACCGTCTTTAGATTAAAATTAACTCTCTTTCGTTTTTCTTAAAATTGGCTCAAAATGGGTTGAAATTTGAAATAGATGAGCTTGGTTGGGCTGGACACGCGAACAATGGGCTGGGCTAGGCACTTTTTCAGAGTACTCAGCCCATTCCTAACTCTGATTATCTGTGATGATGATCATCGCATTACCAATATGTGGATTATGTTAGTGAAGAACTTGAGCGGAGATTCCATAGCAATAGTGACCTATGCAATGAAATAGGTACAATCAATGTAAAGTATTTCAATTTATCTAAGCTCAGTGCATTGAAAAAGCTTGGAATCAGTTTACCCTCTACTGAGAAAATATCTGTGGGGAATGGTTATCTGAAAAATGAAGTTCCATGTTTTTTTCACAAAAAGAATATTTCACCGCTGCATAGCAAATTATATATATATATATATATCTACCTGCCTGAAATAATTGGATGCTTCACACATAAACTTACCAGCAAAATTTCGCAATTAAAAAAAGTCAAGCTTCAAGGTAAAGACTGATTTTTCTGTTGCTCTTAGCACTATAATTTTCTATTACTTTTGTTAATTTCATTTTGGTTTATTTTTGTACTTTGTATATTATCTATATATATATATATATATATATATATATATATATATATATATATATATATATATATACCAAAATATGATTTATTTATTTAATATCAGTAAAAAGTAAATTACCTCATTCAAAAATATAATTTAATGAACTATGATTTTTATTATATTGCATTGAATATTTCAAATTATTGGTTTTAGACTACCTTTAGTTTTAAAATGTTTATGCATTTAACCAGTATTTATGAATATGAAGTACCGTCAACCGGGGTTACTTGAGTCACATTTTATGGTTAAATAGCAATATTTTGGAATACAGACATAACAGAGTCCTACTTTTTTATAAAATTATACCTATATATGTGGCCTTTGAAATAGTGATTATGCTTACTTGTTTAAGGCAAGCAGTTTGATTTTTTTTAAAAATTTAAAGGTGGCCCAAGTTACCCCGGGATGGGGTTATTTGAGCCATACAATGAAAATTATTATTTCTTACAAGTTATACTTTAATTGAGGTTACTTGAGCCACATTTTCAGTTTTAAAAAATCAAAGACTTAATTGGAGTATGAAATCTTTCTACTGTGGACAATTTTATGGTATATATGATATAATATATGATCGGTAATGTAACAGAATAAATAAAAATAAGAAAAATTCTTCTCCAGGAACAATATTTTAAAATTGTTTCACATTCATACCCTTGCGGTCAAGTACTGCCTTTCCCAGAACACGGAGATCCATTGTGCTAAAAGGGAATCCCCATTCGGACACTTTTAGAAGATGTGACACCATTGTCTTTTCAAGATCATCAGAGAATGCATTTGGACGACCAACTTTCTGCATATGCTTCTTATCAAGCTTTCTTTGCAAAGTTGACCTTGAAATACCCTAATCCTTTGCCACCTGACGGACAGAATGACCAGCTTTAATTTCATCAAGAGCAGTATTCAAGGTATCTTCTGAATAATCCTTGTATCTCCTGCTTCCATATGCTCGTTTATAATTTCTTGGCATCATGCACTCTGTACTGATCAATCAAGAAATAATCTAGAATAAGAAAACCTGATTAGAAATTTATTAAAATATAGACCTGCTACAAATATATTTATAAAAAAATATTATAAAACAATTATTACAAAAAGTAGAGATTGTATAACAAAAAAGCAAAATTGAAACAAAGAAGGACTGGCCCAAGTTACCCGGGTAAACCTTTATTTTGTAAAATTGTATTTTTAAAGCCTATATTACTTTTTTATTTAATGTAAAAATTGTGACATTTTGTTAATTATATAATTGTCAACAAATATTGAATAGGTAAGGTGTTATTGCTTTTGTCGTTATTTCATGCCAGACATCTTTTTTCAGGTTAAATAAAAATTACAAATATTATTTATTTAGTAATATAGTAAAAGATACTGTAGATGATTCCTGTCATATGCATGCGATGATTCGATACTTGCTTAAATTTATTGCTTTGTACGGGAAAACTGTTTATTTAACAGTGACGTTAGATTTATGATGTTGATAGGCTCATGTCGTAGAACCGACTCGACTTTTAAAACACTGTCTCTACTCGAGTCGATCCGAAACAAAAGTTTTCTACTCATAGGGTCCTAGATCAAATAGTTAATTGGATTATAAAATTACCTTTTGAAAATGTGTCAAGGCAAGTAGTAATGAAGAAAATAATATAAATCATAGGACATTTATAGTCACTTCTGATATATTATTTGGATAGAAAATATCCTTATCTTAGATATTATAATTACACTATTTTCCATTCAGATGGATAAACATTTCTTTACCGAATCCAGCTTTTCACTGAAGGACTAAAAAGAGGTTACTAAAGTCCCTAAAGTATGACATTTGATATTATTTACGCTCTCATACTAAATTTATATATATATATATACATACATACAATAGCTTCACAAATTCAAAGCTTGATATAAAAAATCTTAGTGATACAGTTAGGTCAGTAGTTCTAACCTATAAGATAGACACTGCTGCGCAACTTCCAATGGTTGATTAGTAGCTTCGATTGCGTTAATAAGTCTCTGTTTATAATCAAGTAGTTTATCGATTTCCTTAGTAACTTCGCCTGATTCATGATCAAGTTCACTTTTCCAATGCTTGACAGTATCAAGGCGTTGATCTAAATTAAATAGAAAAATATTTCAATAATTTTTTGGAAACTCCAAAATATCAGATATTAATGGATATCATTAAACGACATTAAGTTGAAATACTTACTGTATACAGTTGTACATTGGCTACTTTATGCCATTTTTTGGAATACATTGAATTTTACATTAACGTTTAAAGTCAATCCATTGTAAGCAAAATAACTGATAAGGGTTTATTAATAATAATTGAATTGTTGAATTCAGTGTAACATTATTTAGTGGATTCAAATGAATTAATATTCGCGAAGTGCAAATCTGTTACCCTATAGAACAAATAGCTCAAGAAAATAAATTGCATAATTTATAAAAAAAACTGTTATATTTTCCAGGATATTCTAACTATTAAAATTGATAATCTTGACTGACTGATAAAAGATTTAGGAGAAAATAATGAGAATGGTTTAAGTTATTTATATCTGAAAGGAAATAATTTTAGGATAACACAATTAAATAAATATGTATTTATTAGTATCAATACGACATCAACACTATGATCAGGGAAAAATTCAATACTATATGCTGTGGGAAATTACCTAAGCGTTTGGTAGTTTCATTTTGAGTATCATCAGCTAGTTCTTGCGTTTCATTAATCAAACGATCACTCTCTGCTCGCAAACGTTCAGCACGGGCTCTGTCGTCTTCAGCATTAGAAAATATCGTATTGTTTGCTAATTTCCATTCTGGATGAGTAAATCGTTGAGGGTGAGTAGCAATTTTAGCCATATTAATCTGAAAAAATAATAATAAAGTTTTAATTCTAATCAGAATAATACATTTAGAATACAGTGTTGTTAATAAATGTAACTGCATTGGTGATGAGCGGGAAGAGCAAGACCGTAGTGCATAGTACTAAGCCGGGTTACAGTATTTCAAAGGGGGAGGGGTTGGTTGGTTCAAAAAATATACTATTATTGTAATGATTCTGATAACTAATATTTGTTCATCTTCTGCTATTCAGCCATTCTGAATATGCTTACTGTCATATGTTGATTTTTTGGCCAGTTGTTAATAAAATGCGCAAAAATTTTGGATTTTTCTTTAAAAGAACATTCCATTAATACTTACAGAATAATGCAAAGATCGAAAATGTGTTATAGGGCGTTAAGGGTAGTAATATTGTTACTATTATGGTGAGCCGGAATAATTGAATTCTATATTTTAGCACTATGAATAGCATTGATACAATGAGGACATTTAACTCAGTTTAGATCACCCTAGGTGAGAGGGCGTTTGTCTAAATTGAACTAGCGAGCTGAGCTGCCACGCGAAGTGAGCTCCTATAATTTCAATTACTACACATCAAAACTCCCTACTTTAAGACCCTATTTTGAAAACTGCTTGACGAATTTCTTAGCTTTTTGCACATTCAAGTACCAAAAAAATTCATCTTACAAAGTAATAGTTTTATGATTCAAAGGTAATGACATCATCTGAAAAGAAAGAGACAGTGAATTTCTGCAAAATTTAGAAAATATTTTGTATTGGTTTTTTTATTTTTAAGGAATTTAAACATTTTTGGCTAAAACTATTCAAATTTAAATTTTAGTGAAAATCCCCCATTAAAGGACAGGCCAATTTTACGATCTTTGAAAAGATTTGTTAATGTTTCATCAATATCAAGCAATGAGAATGTGTAACATACGAAATTTTATGAAACATAAATTTGTGATTATCACATTTAATGTTAAATTATTTGATTAATGTACGAAAATATTAAAATCGGAAAAAATATTGCATAATCTTGTGATAAATAATTTTAAAATGTCCTACGAAAATATAGCCAATCCTAAATATTACAAAAAGCTTAAATTTTTCCAATAGATTTTTGAGACTTCTCCAGTTAATACAGGGCAACATTTTTTTTACTAAAATAATTATTTATGATACTATAATTTCCCAATTGTATAATAATAAATTACAAATAATACCAAGTTTAGCAAGAAAACAGAGAGCCGTTTCACTTGGAAGTATAACTTCAGAGTGAAACGGGTTATATCAAGAAGATGAATTCAAAACTGCATGTGATTTCGAATAACTTTATAGTAATATTATAAAAACAAAATTTCAAAAATTCGCAAAATTCATTCAATATTAATTTCATTAATTTATACAATTGAATGATCATTTCAAGGATATCGGATTTATAGTAGTAAAACCGCTTCCAGTTATGTTCTAAGATACCATTGAGCTAATCATATTAATATAGAATTATATATTTAAATTACACTTTTAATTTTATAAAATTTAATGCTTAATTCAAATAAATATGCATATTTTTTATGAAACTTCAATATACACATTTTAATAATAAATAAAAGCTTACTATAGCTTCAAATCAATATTGCATGAGACCTTCAAATATAAATATAGGAAATGTCAAAATACATTATTGCTTTAATGTAGAAAAATAAGTTTACATTTTTACAACACATAAATTCCATGGTACACAAGCACCATCCAGCCGCCTAATCTAGATGCCTTAACATGCTTACTGTATTATCTGACCAATATAAGCATACATATAAACATTAATAACCAAAAATGCAAACATATTATCTATATTAACTGCCTATTTTAAGGGATACATTGCTTTTCATAAGGAAAGTACCGCACATCGCGAACAGAAGCATTTGCATTGTGTATTCCAATTTTAGAGATTTTCTATTTCGCGAGAGCAGTTTAAAATTTATCTATGAACTAATTTAGAATAATAATTGTGATTGTCTTAATTATTTAGACATACTAATGTGTGTATTTATTAGTAGCAATGAACTGACTGGTGTTAAATTATGGTTTGATAGAAACGAATTAAATCTTAATGAAACAAGACCAAATTTAAACTACTGCAGCAAAATCCAAATCCCTCAAAAAATAATTACATTTATTTAAATGAACAAAAAATCGAAGAAAACTCATCTGCAAAGTATTTGGGTGTTCCTATTAATACACTATTGAACTTTAAAAAAGATTTCTTGGAATCAAAAATAAGAAACTTATCAAGCTTAAATACAACATTGAAGTTGATTAAAAAATGTGTCCCACAAAACTTCCTAGTAAACTATGCGCGCTCAAACATTTCCAGACTTTTGAGTTCCTTTCCATTTTATGCATAGGCAACTACAAACTATCTTGAAATCGCATTGATAAAATGACTAAAAGAGCAATTGAGATTATTTCAGATGCTCCTCGATTTGCGCATGTTACTAATCATTATATTAATCTGAAGATAATGAGAGCGTATAGTTTTGTAAAATATATTGCATTATTATATTTTCAGGGAATTTTGTTTAGCAAAAACTTAATTTTCTCACAAAATGATATTTTTCACCATCTAAATTATAACAAAAGATTGCATGTATTTCTGAAGTCCCGCATGAACTTATTAAAGATTGAAATCAAAACACACTTCCTTAATGAAAAGAAACCAAACAAGGAATACTCACAGAACTTTAGGGTCCATTAACTTGCTAAAGCAGTTAAATAATGAAATTTGTATTATTTAGTTTTGTAGTTTGTAGTTGATAATAAATCGTTTTAAAAGTAGTAGTAATAGTAGCAGTAGTAGTACATTATGTATCTTGCGTACCTGTATTTCACAAACATTTTAGTGGGGAACAATGCTGCTTTCAGCTGTGATGATGTTGAGAAAGTATTAACTCATAATAAAAGAACCAATAAATATCTTAAAAAACACCTCATTAACAACAGTAATGGGAAAAATTCCTTTTTTATTAATTTACAATGACATGCCATTGGAATACATAATCCAGGTTAAGCGGAAAAAACTTATTCAAAATTATTTTTTCAAAATTCATCATACTGGGACAGAGTACAGCCAAAATTTTCATGTTTCTTAAGTTTCATAACTCTCACTCTAATGCAAGTGCTTATTTAGTAATTTTGTATTGTTCTGTAGCTTACAATATGCAATAAATTGCATGAATAGTAGTAGCAAACGTTGGGAATTACCAATCCTGTTACATGAATAGCAAACGAGCAGTCCCTCAGGGATCAATAATTGGTCTACTACTTTTTAACATATACGTAAATGATTTGTCAGACTGTTTTTCACATTGTAACATAATACAATATGCATATGATACCTGCATCTATTTTATTTGCCTCAACAAGCTCATGTGCACAAAACGTGCTGATCTTATTGAAGTGAAAAATTGGTTTGATAGAAACCAGCTTCATTTAAATGTCAGCAAATAACAATTTTTAATGTTGCATACCTCCTTAAGAATAGATTATTTGGACCTGTTTAAGTTTAATATTCATTATCACAAACTCACAAAATCCAAAAATGCCACATATCTCAGTGTTTCCTTCAATGAAAACCTTTGATTTTTCAGAATTCCTCAATACCAAAATTAGAAAACTAGCTGTTTCAATTCAAACTTAAATTTGTTAAGGAACTGTATACCAAATCCAATTTTAATAAATTTTTGTAGAGCCAATCTATACGGTATTATCAATTATGGCGCCTTTCTAACACTAGGTAAATATTGTGTGAAATGGAAGAAAATTGACACAATGTCTAACTGGGCAATTGGACTTATTGCCAATGTTCCAAAGTTTTCCCATGTTAGCCAATTTTATAAGCAATTTGGCATCCTAAGGCCAACCAAATATGTATGGTACTTAACATATTTATATTTTATTTTGGTAAGCTCTGGTAAAAGTGTTGCTTTTCCTAATGGAACCAATGATAAACTTAAGTACAACTCAAGACAAAAAAAGTACATTAAATTGAAGCAAATTAAAAATACCTATGCTTCTAATTCTTTTCTTATACGAGCATCAGAAATCTTTAATTGTTTGCCATACGAATTTAGAGAAAATGCAATGTCAAAAAAAGACATCCAAAACTACTTTTTTGACTTAAGTGACACCAGAAAACAATATTCGCAAAATCTTTATGTTACTTAACTTCTGCTCTAAATTTTGATCGTTTCGTTTTTAAACAACTATTTTAGTTTTTAGTTTATAGAATTGCTCTTAAATAAAGTATTTTGAAGTGTAGTAGTAGTAGTTTATGAAAGTTAACCTAATAAAATATGTAAATGTTAGGATTAACGTAGAGTTTTTGCTAATAAGTACACTCAATACAATTTAGTAGCTAAATGCAAACATTTACAAAAGTGATTGATATCTGCTCCAGGAGTTGGACCCCATAATAAGAGCTAATTTATTCTCATACTCAAACATCAAATAATAGCTTCTTACTTGCACCCACCCGTACCCGAAATAATTTTCTTTGCTGGTATTAAACAAATTAAAGACTTTTTATAACATTTTTCATTATACGTAAACATTTATATGTTGTTGAAAAAATTCTTATCTAAACTACACATAATATAGAATGGAAGCTTACTCGTATCCCCATAATCTGACAAAAATATGTGCACAAGCTCGAAACCGCGTGTACGGTCAGACAAAACTGAGTAGTAACCGTACCCGCACATCACTAAACGGCATTCATACTGAAAAGTCACTTATGGGTGTCAACTAGTAATTGGCGTAAAACACATATTCTGTGCGACCCCAACTGAAGTGGTCAATTACTCCACTCAAAAAGGTTGAGACAAGTAAATTTAGCTTTGCTAGTGCATATCAGCGACGAAGTTGTAGTGAATGAAGATAAGTTGAGAACATTAGCTTATCTTTTAGAGACATCCCGATGTTCTATACAATTGTTGATGTAAAATATGAATATTATTTTTACATATTCACATTGTGTTGGAAAGGGACACGGGTTATCCATCTACGTTTCTGCCTTCAAAGCAAATTACACATGACTGCACTTTTGTGAGCTGGGTTTACTTTCAATTCCGAATAAGGTTGTGCAAAATTGAGTTTTATTACACAACTTGTCTTTTGTTTCATCTTAATTAACACAATAGAATACTTTGTGCCCAGTGGTGCCGGAAGAGAGGTGGTAATTGCCACCCCAATATTGGTGTTGGGGTGCTTGTACCACCTCAACATTTAATATGCTAACAAAATGGAGGCAGATCCACAAACATTTGAAAGACGCGTACGTAATCACGAGTTGCCATCACTCATTGCCATGGGTTGCGTAGAACGAGAGCAGAGTGCCACATAATCCCCTCACAGAATCAAGAGAATAATGAATAAAAATTCTTACACTGTTAATTGACAAATGGTGAATTTGAGAATGTAACTTGTTTTTTGCGACGTAACAATTTAAATCACAATCATTTTCGATATATTTAGCATCAACTTTTTAGGAAATTTTTTAATAGAATACTTTCTTCAAAAAAAATTAAAATAATGAAAACAAAAATCCGAGGTCCTACAACCTCGAACTTTACGCAGGGCTTGATCTTTCAAAAGGAAAAATAGTCGAGGTTATAAATGGCTGCTATCAGCATTAGACATTCTGATTCCCTGATCAATTATTATTGGGAAGAATTTAAATGTTTCTTAATGAAAACGAAATTTTCATTCACACAAGCATATTCTTTAACAAATGTTCTTCATTTCCTAGGAGCACTTTCTGCAATACATTTATAGGATCAATTCAAGTTTAGGTCTTTTTTTTTAAAAAAAAATCTGATGACTCATCCAAGCATCTCTTATAATTTTACGCTAATTATTATATGTTTACCATTATTACAATAAATATTTTAATGAAACTATTAAATATACTTACTAAAGTATAATTTACAATGTTTTAAAGTTTCAAAAAACTGTTGTCACTGTGCTAAATTGTTTTATATCGGTAAAATAAAAAAAGAGCTATAGCGACTCAACAATTGATTTTTTCAAAATTTTAAGGATGTCAGATTGTTCCTCGTAAAAATTTGCTTGGATGAGTCATCAGATTTTTTTAAAAAAGACCTAAACTTGAATTGATCCACATTTATATGGATATGTGTCAATATCCTAAGATTTCTACATTGCTTATTGGCTTTGAGCATTTTTCAAAAAATTGATAAAATGCTTTGCATCTTTAATTTTACATTAATCAGTGTTAATGTTAATATCTTCTATAGGCAATTGCTTAACCCACACTCACAAAATACATTTCTGAAACACTTACATATGTATCAATATGTAACCTATAGGCAATGCAAATTTGCACAATTACCTGTACCAAACACAATTTTCTAAGACATAGCTGTCAACGTTTTCAACAGGTTAAAAATTTTGCAGAATAAATGCGTCATGTAATTTAAATTTATATGTATGTATCCATTATTGAACATATATCCATTAAATCTAAATTTAATAGCACGTAAGTATAAATGTAACTATTCGAAGAAGAAGGTGTTTGAAAAATTATCTATAATAGAACGCGTCGAATAGATAACCACAGTGTTCGATAAACTGCTATTTTTAAAACTGTAAGAGAAATCATTCATAAAAATTGTCATTTTACGCCAAAACATATAACCACATATCCCTAAAGAGTTCGAATACTAAACAATGTATTTATTGTAGTCATATTCATTTAAAACCTTCGTATATACTTAAATTCAGCATTCATCAATAAATTCATTTAGTATTCAAAATTACCAATCGAAATATGAGAAAAATTAGTTCAAAAAACAACGAATATTGAATCATACAAATTTTATTACTAGGTGCATTTGAAGACAACTATTTTACCAAATTCCTTATATTAGATAATTAAAATGAAAGAAAATTGACTAGTTACATGCAAAATATTCGGTACAATTTAATATTAAGTAATATTTTTGAGGTAAAAACTTTTACTATGTGAAATTTTATAAGCAAATTAGGCGGAATTACGAAGATTAAGGAATTACACATCAATGCTAGGAAAGAAAATTACCTGTGGATATATATATATAGTCTTGATTAATAAAAATTTGTAACCGGGTTACAGATTTTGCTAAAATTCATAAAAAATTCTTTGTGTCTGTATGTTCATTCATAAATGTTCTAATTATTTTTTATTCTTACATTAACTTTTAATTTCTACATTTAGTTTTATATTACAGTTGAGCGTTGTGCCACTTAAGTCTATAATAGTTGCCAATTGAACGATTTGACCATAGGAAAAATTAGTAAAAAATTTTTAGTTTAGGACATTTCTTTAAATTGCATCATGCCAAGGTTTTCCATCAATGACATTAATACACTGGGATTACACTATTCACCGGTGTATTCACAGAGAAAATTTGTTGCAGCTGCATCTGGCCCTCAAAGTGTGAAAATTGAATCTAGTAGTAAATTCCAGTTTTTCACTAAGTCTATTCTTGCTGGTAACGTTAATAATTTTAGCTTTTTCTTTTATAATTATAGGTGGAATTGCTGGAGGACTTGAGATCTGCATTACAATGCCTACAGAGTATGTAAAAACTCAGCTTCAGTTGCAAGACAAAGGAAAGCCTCGATTTAATGGTATCTGGGATTGTGTACGGCAAACTGTTAAGGAACACGGTGTTCGTGGTTTATATCGTGGATTAGCACCGTTGGTTGTGTTCTCAATTCCCAAAGCTGCGATAAGGTACCATGCCATCAATTGAATTTCATCAATCGAATTTTCATGTTCAATGGTGCGTGTTTGTAAACCTAAAATAATTCATAAATACGTTTGGTTCGAAAAGGATGTTATTGCAGATCAGCAGACTGTATAAGAATAACGTCATAGCACTTTTTTAGTATTATCTGGACGTTGGTTTGCTCCAAGTATTCAGGTTCCTTTAAATTGCTAGGGAGCGGGTATTTATATTTGATTGAATTAGTTAATAGCGTTATTCCAACAGAGCCTGTTGATTTGCAACAATGTCCACAAAAGCACATTTTTATTTCGCGTATTTGCATTATACAATCCTCTATATAACAAAGATATAGTTCGAACTAAAATACGTGTACTACGAGTAGGGTTGGGAAGTGATGTTTCTAGTAAACTGATTTTGGATCAACACCCTCGCGTAACTTAGGCATTCAATTACGATACTCCTACATTCAGGAGTCATCAAAAATTTATTGGTGTTCAATTAATTGCAATTAATTTATTGGTCTTTTTTCAAATTACTTTTAATTTATTTAACATCTCCAATTGCAATTAATTGGTGTTTAAGACTTTGAATAAAATTAGTCTTTAGCTTAAAATGATCAGTTAGATAGAAACATCTCATGAAAAAGTTATTCATGTTGAACCGACGCTCACCTTGGCTTTTCTTCCTCACTTCACTCGCATTATTGTAGTTGTGTGAAACTACCTGGCTAATTACTGAAGTGCAATGACGCATGATTATCGGTATTCCAATTAATTGCAATTAATTGAATAATTTATTGAAAAACTTTTACACATACAATTAATTGATTGGTAGTAGCAAAAATTGATTGCACGAGATTCAATAAATTTTTGATGATCCCTGCCTACATGTACAGCTGTTGACAAATCCGAGTGATCAGCAATTTCACTTTTATAAATTTCTAGTTTCAGAATGCTAACTCAAATCACATTGTTGAACTTAACTATTGCTTGTTATTGGATAGAGGATACATCTTATTAAATAAAACGTAGATTGAGTGTAAAACTCCATTTGGAATCAGAATTCATCGTGATTTTGAATCAGTTTAATGCATTGTGTGAGGCACTGATCTTGGAAATCTGTTAGATTTAACACTAAAATTGTTTTATATACAAGGCTCCGCATCCACAGCATAAGCATTCTGAAAAATATGTGTAAACAATTGTGATCTAGTTTTATTATGATTTCTTAGATGAAACAAAAAATAGAATGCAGCAGAAATGATTGTGTACTATGGCTAACCGAACTATCTCGTGAAATGATGAAGCTGGCTTTAACAAGTGAAATGAAAAACTTTATTAGAGATTGCATTGTAATATGTAATAATACTGCTGTAAATAGGGTTTTAGTTTGCAAGTAGACTTAATTTGAAGAATTGTGTAACTGAAGAGTATTTCTCATGCTCACAAATTTCAGGTAAGTTTAGAAATTTTGGATGAACTTTTTCATTTTACTCTTAGCGTATTTTTAGCAATTTAATTCAATTCCAATGCATTTTACGTAATTCGTTTACTGTATGCATTAAAGTCTCCTTATAATTTAACGTGTTATTCACTGTAAAACTGAGAACATACATCGTGCAAAACACAGATGCAGCTCTCTGTGACCTGTGAAAGAATTTTAAAGATGTTAATGAGTAAACTTTGCATTCTACTTCAGGAAAAATCCTTTGCTTTACCTGCTGCTCATAAAATTGTTCTCTGAATTTTGCACTCAAACTGGACGGATTTCTCCAAGACTAGCTATCTATTGGGAGCCATAATGAATCAACATTCATTTGAGTCATACATATTGCATATCATGAAATAGTAGATTTTGTGTTAAGATACATTTATTGTCATTTCTCATTTAAAAAATAGTTGAAAACATGCGTTAAATAAATTTCAATTCTTTAATCTTTCTGTTACTTTTGAAAAATATCACTAATGCTAGGATTGATGCGTTATTAATAATAACTTATTATACAAAGCTGGTGCTGAGAATTTGATTTAATGCAAAGGTAAGAAGTGCCAACACATGGAAATTATAAAAATTGGATACAATGAATGCTTGCTTTTGGTTTGAACTCCAAGATAACCGTGGACCTATCATATATATATATATATATATATA
>CABFPE010000156.1:217064-233670 GCA_900660155.1 Hofstenia miamia | reverse complement strand
ATATATATATATATATATCTATATTCATCGGACCTTTCAAAATAAGAATGGTACTAGAATAAAACATACATTTTCAATTGCAAAATGAGAAATGTCGAAATATTTATACTAACTAGATGTCGATCATAGCATTTTTGTGTTTTCAGAGACTACCCCAATATCACTAATTATTGATGAGTAATTGTTACACTGAATGCGTATTTCAGTGAAAGAATTGTATTAAATGTATGCACGAAACACTCGTGTAATGTAACACGTCCTTTCACACTAAACAGGTGATGTGTTACCTAGTAACACATTATTTCAAACATGGCGTCTCTCGTTAGCTACTGCAATGATGCTAATTTAGAATAAAGAGACAAGGTATGGATGAGAAACAAAAGTGGATTGCAACCAAAATCCAGGAAACCTTTCATCTCGGAGGAAGTAATAATCCTTCAATTTTGGAGGGATTTATGTTGGAAGAAACTACCTTCGAAACAATAAATCGGTTTTTTGCAGCGGATGGAATTTATCAAGTGCTAAAGTTCTTAAAATGCTTTAATTATTGAGACTTCTTTCCTACTTCAAAAGTTTTCTAATTTTATTAATCTCTGAAATTTTTTCATGTATTTATAGAGCTCGTAAAAGTGAAGCATTGCTCAAAGATTTGCTAAAATCAAACCTTTCGCCCCCCATTTTTACTAGAATGAACATTTATATTAGTCTAGGATATAAGTCGGTTTAATCAAAATTTTTGCTACAGAAGGTTCGAGGGGCTTATTTTATGTAAAATCGGGCGCTTATTCCAAAAAGCAGGCTTATTTACCGTACTCAAAACATTTTTTAACACAAACGACCATTTTTTTAGGATTATTGCATAAAAAATTCTAACAAAATCATATTTGTAGTTTTTGGTCTTTTATCTAGCCTATTTTATGTTAATTTAGATAAAGTAGTTTAGTAGGCCATCATTATGATAGAATTGAGGTTATGCAGTGTGCTGAAGGCATGTAAATGCAAAGTAGACAAATATTTCGACTTACTGACTTTCATCAAAACATTTTAAGATAATATTTTAAAATCCATCCATTACAATTTAAAATTGAAATGAATATTTACTAGATTTGATAAAAGTAAAAAGTGTGCTCTAAATGACATAGTTCAACATGCATAAAATATAGGTATATTGAGAAGTTATAAGGGAAAATATATTTCAATGCATGAGGTGAGTTTAGTTTGCTTTGCGTCTTCACACAGAGCTGGATATGGGTCAATGAACTACGGGTCAATGGGTCACAATTTTTGAATGGGTCATTATCGCATGGGTTATGACCTACGATTGTCATTACTAACATTACGATATTGATTTTTGTTTGTGTTTATTATTCTTCTTTTTAGGTTATGTAATTAGAACCATCCTCTGGTAGGAAAACAAATATTTATTTTTGTATTTTTTTTAAATTTAAAAGTAGTTATATATATATATATATATATCATTATCAAGTTACATAATGACTGAAATCTATTTCATTTATTTTGCTTTTTCAAAAAGAGCAACTTTAAAATATCTTCAGTTGACTTCTTATCCCTAATATTTTCAAATACTTCTTAAAAGCAAAGTTACCACATTAGTTATTAATACCTGAATACAAATCAGATCGAACTGTTCAATGGCCAACTATTCGGCAATTTGTGTAACATTTCCAATTTTGATCATGGTGCCAGCGAAAAGGTACAAAAGATCAGAATCGAGAGTATATATTTATGATCGCTTCTAATTCAAGACCATAATGTAGACTTTGGAATTTTAAAGTGAAAAAAATTCCCCTTTATTGTAGCTTTTTCAAATTTTTTTTATTTCTGCATAATTATGATTTTTGTTATAATAACTAGACAAACATCTTTTTCTCTCCATATATATTTTCTGAGTGGGTGCATAATTTTAGAAATCAAATTATGCGTTAGTTTATATTTAAGCAATTGTAAAAACTTATTCAGAATTACGAAGCTGGTGCTGATATTGTTTTTAGAGTGTAGATACTGCTAAGTTGAATGTCAAAGGCAAAAAATATCTGTCACATGAAATTTTATTCTAAAATAGACAGTCCCGTGAACAAGGAAAATATTTCAATCAAAAAAAGTTTTCATGAGCGTTTTTGTTTTTTGTGATCATTGAAATTTCGTGCATGCCAAATACCTTTGCTGTAAATAATTTGGACAATAATTTGCGAATGCTTACCAAATACCACGTTATTTCAGCAAATAGCTCTATTATTTTATAAGATTTTTAATATTTCACTTTTCGGAAAGGGTTAAAATTTGTTTGTATAAAATATCAAGCAATTTGTTTCACTGTTTATTTAAAGTAACTGTATTATACAAAAGGTTTTGCAATTTTACGTGAATAAACTAAAAACTTCAGTAAAATTTAATTCATGTATCAATAAATGACTTAAATGGCATTTTGCTCATATAAGTTTCGATAAGTTTCAATAGCATAAAGTTATTAGGGGACTTAAGCATCTTCTTCAAAATTGTTCTGCACATTAATAAAAATGTAATAATATCTTTTCCAATATTTATTTGTTGAAAATGGGAAATAATTGTGATTGGATATTCCCTCCCCAGTCACATTATTCGAAGGTTGTCTTTAAGTGGTACATAAAAGCAATTACATCTCTAGCTATTTCGCGGGTAATAGCTATGTACAATCATGCCAAGGACTTTTAACAATCTTATAGTCATATTTCACAAATTGTAATGAGCCAGTTTTCACACTGTTATAAAAGAATGTTTGTTTTCAAGATTGGTGGTAAATAATTTCAGATTTAGCTGTAATTATAAGAAATGAATTTTCTTTATTGTTAATAGAATTTATAGAAAATTAACTGTTGATAATTCGTCCTGGTTTTGAGTAACTTATTAATTTTGATATTTCCTTTAATATATTTTTATTAAGTAGGCACCTGAAAATTGTCAAGTGTGACTTCGTTATAGGAAGGATGACATTAGATTCCGATTTCTTGCAAAATATTAAATCTAGCAAAAAGTCTCATTGGGACAAATATTCAAGTCGAAGAGCTACTGTGTTACCTTTGTGGGATTAAGGAACACGCTGCCTGACAGAAATAAAGACAAATTTCAACATATTGTTTCCCATCTGTGTTATAATGCAGTCAGTATAAATTTAATTATATGTTAACTTTAGTTGCTAATTTTGCATTGCAATGTGTTCTTCATTATACAAATCGCTGTTAAATATTTAAGTAATGAAACTATTAGTTTGCTCCACCCATTTTATATTAAAATTGCAGACAAAAACTGCCTACCGAAAAATTTCGTGCACGTTAAATTTAATGAGCACCGATGCATTTAAATTACGTTGATACGACCTTTAGTTGTAGTGCAGACATAATTCTGTCTAAGAAATAACATTTAATTAACAAATAAAGTTTGATTTGACATGTTAATCTTTAAAAATGAGTGTCCTTCTGCAATTTACGTTTATTATGGCAATTTAGCCTTATTCTAGCGGCCACCTAGCGCTTTCTCTATTCATGTTTGAATAATTCTTTCTGGAATAAAGAATTTGAATTAATGATAGAACATTGAACCATCATTTTTTGTAAAGCGTTTTAACAACAATTAAGATACTTTCCAAATTGGAAATTTAATAAGACTCTATTAAAATTGACTAAGAAACTATTTGAGAATTAATCTCTTGCTTAGCAAAAATTTAATTTATTCCAAGAATGATAAGAGATATTTTCATATATATTATTTAATTGTAGTTCATATTTAAATATTAAAGAAATATAAATATTCTTTTATTATTTATCATTTACAAATTTCATTATTCTAAAAAAACATGTATGCCGGTGCTGTAAAATTTTTACATGAATTTGATGTTCACTTGTAAATTAAAAGTAGTAGAATCTCACATTTCGGAATCTTTTGATAATTTCCAAAACCAGCATTTTAGGTTCATTTGTTGTTATATTTTACATATCAGTCTTTGCAATTGAACCAAAAAATATCATAGGATGGAATTGAAATATCTGATTAAAAATTCTAAATTCAAAAAATCATTGTGTTGCTAAAATCAAATTTTTTAATTTATTCCAAGAATGATAAGAGATATTTTCATATATATTATTTAATTGTAGTTCATATTTAAATATTAAAGAAAAATAAATATTCTTTTGTTATTCATCATTTGCATATTTCATTATTCTAAAAAAACATGTATGCCGGTGCTGTAAAATTTTTACATGAATTTGATGTTCACTGGTAAATTAAAAGTAGTAGAATCCCACATTTCGGAATCTTTTGAAAATTTCCAAAACCAGCATTTTAGGTTCATTTGTTGTTATATTTTACATATCAGTCTTTGCAATTGATCGAAAAAATGTCATAGGATGGAATTGAAATATCTGATTAAAAATTCTAAATTCAAAAAATCATTGTGTTGCTAAAATTAAACTTAAAATTTTTTCAATTATGGAGGAAACCAATATCTACAATAGGGTCTATTTTTAATTGAAATCCTTCAATGAGCAGTATCCATATTGACAAATACGGACATTCAATTAATTCACAAAACGAAATAACGCTGTGTTAATTTACATAAATATAAAATTTAATTCAGAATATTTTAATGGTATGCCATCATCGCACATAGGCAAGTATTTCTTAGTATATAGAAGTGTCATGAATCGTATATTTAGTGATTTTTGCAATTAATGAAGTAAAATTCACAATAATATCGTCTGCACATGATGATAAATGGCTATTTATTTTTCGCACGAATAAATTATTTCCATTGATGGCGGTCTCTAGAGGACCTTAGCGCACCATTCGTAAATTAAGATAATATTATATTTTTAATCAAGTGCTAAAGTTCTTAATTGTATCAAATTTTTCCAATATAATTTTTTTTAGAAACAACGGTATTTTTGTGTAATAGTTTTCACGAAAATATGCACTAAATTGAATAAATTATGTATTTCAAGTTATAGGATTTCATTGTTGACTACAGATGGGACATTTTTATTGCATTTTTGATGGCATAGGACTAAGTAAAGTACAAAATTATGAATGTTTGCCTATTTGTCAAAGTTTTTCGAATATTTTGATAAAATTCAAAAAAATTAAGCATCCCAAAATACGAAAATCTTGCTAAAATAAATGAAATTTTAAAGCTACAATAATTATGCGGGGTCACAAAAGTGTTTCTTGTAATTTTGAAGAAGGAGTATATTGGTGAAATCGGTCCATATTTTTTAATTTAAATACAAATAATTGGCGTGACTATTGGGTACAAACGAATTTGGGTTGTAATTTTTGCACCACTTTAATGAACTATTCTGATCTTAGAAAGGACCGGGCCCCCTCGGCCCTCCTCTGTATCCGCCCCTATGTCATCACCTGATGTCATTTTCACCATTGATACAACATCTACCTACCATGTCTGCGCTTGATGAGTAAGCATATCCAAAACGACTTGCGCGCAAATTAACATAATTTCATGTTTCGAGAATAAAGTGGTATGCAACTTAGAGATGAGCGCGGTACAGGATTTATTATTTCCACCGCAGAGAAAACAACTTCACCGCCAACCACCGCAATGTCCGCTCGTTTTACCGCAAACGACCTCAATAAATGGCGATTTTTATCTTTGTAAGAAAATATAGATATTTCTGAATAGTTTTTTAGGGTTATGGATCATTCTTAGAAAAGTTTAAAGACAAATTCTTAGGTATTTTGTCATCTCATACAATTTTATTAGAGTAGTATCAACTTTTCCGTGAAATATGAAAAATACTTTTCACATTTTGTTTGTGAAATCTCTTTGTTTTGTTTCAGAAACGGTTTTTGAGAAATACTTTTACGCCATCTCAAGTTGTTTTAATTTCTACCACCAACCACCAAAATTGTGTAAATCGCTACCGCAGCATTCCGCGGTATTACCGCACCGCACTCATCTCTAGTGCACTTGCTTTGGAAGGTCCACGTGCTGGGCATTCCAAATCCTTCATCTACAACATTCGAAACGATTATGAAGCATCGCCAGACAAGAATCAAGTAGCAGCCGACTGATGTCCCCGCAAACAGAACTGCGGCTCAATTAAGATGCTTACGTCGACGCTCCACCGTCAGTAGTCAAGCCATGGATGAATCAATAAGTAGTCAAACAACGTATATCATATTCCAATAGGACTCTACACCAGCCAATCAGACACAAAAGGCCCAAACATGGTGCTACGAGAAATCCCGTATCACAAATCCTCAGAAATCTAGCTATTTGATGCTTTGCAGAGTAGCATTGACAATATCTGTTTCAGCTTCAGGCACCATCTCGAGAAGGTAGTGGATGCCAATAGCACTGTCTAAATGATACCGACTTATATTACTTTTTTGCTTTTGTTTTTGCAAAATAAATGGAGGCAATTGTAGTATCGCCTCATAACCATATTTAATCATAACTAAAAAGACAAAAAAAGTCCAGAAAATGTAAATACCACCTTTACCATATAATTGTTTGCAACCATTAATATTTAGCTGCAAACATATATCTCATCTGAATACAAAAATCAAACAGTAAATTTAGATCCTTCACTTCCCGCCAATTGTTAAAGACATCAATTTCAAAAAACTGCGTGAAGCTCATAACGATCCCGTTCTTGTAGCAAAATTTGAAGAAATTGTTGCGGAATGGATACAAGTTTTAGAAAATGCTTTGAAAGAGGGCACTGAAGACAGGTAGGACTCGCTATGGATTATAGGAAAAGTTTTTATTAAGTTCAACTAATTAAACTATTAACATCTGCTTTGAAATAATTCATTTGTAACCTTATAGTTACAATTCTTATAATTTTAGAAGTCAGGATTTGCGGGCTGATCCTTTGTCAGAGCTAGATCATTGGAGACGTCGGCAGAGGGCCCTTGGAGCAATCATAGAACAAATAAAGCTAAAAGAATGCAAGAATGTTTTGGCCATACTTCACCTAGCAAAATCCAAACTTTTTAAACGTTGGAAACAACTTGATTCAAGGTTTGACATAAATAAGAGCTCAATCAAATTAGGAATTAAATAAAAATTTGCTTAACAGCAAGCCTTTTCTGAATTATTTTTTATCACTGCACAAATCTCGTTAATACTCTATAAGGGCTGAAAACTATGGGTCATACTAGATATTTTAATGAGAAAGTATTTTCAAATGAACGTAATTACTTATGAGTTTTATATCTTTATCAAGTTCACTACATTTATTGATTTTAGATCCACAAAATATTACTGCTCTATAGCAAGAAGAAAGAAATTAAGCACTGCACAAATCTGTTTTATTACTGCACAATTTGTCTATCACTTTACACTAGGAAAATCCTTGATCAGCAATGCCTGTTACAAGAATGGTTGAAATTTTATCAATCCAATTGGATATTAGTCTATAATCTAGTTCAACGATACATTAGTGATGCTTAAATACTCGACTATACACAGTGATTATGCATCCCAGCAATAATGTAAAAATATTATCTCTGATAGACAATGCTTACAACAACATTGAATCTTGCCTTTCACACAATAGATTATTGTCAACTTTTGCCAATAATTGGAATAAAAACATAAATAAAAAATCCTAGCAAATTAACTAGTTTTGTAATATTAAAAACAAATACATAACACATAAAAACAAATGTTACTAGTGCTTCATAGACTAAGAAGAAACTGCTATAGGAAACAAAAGTTAGTTGTTGCCAGTAATTTAAGGGTAAATTTGTTTCTGCCATAGATATGTTGTGAAAACGCTGTGATTATAGTTTATTTCCTTAGGTTTGACACAATGGTGCGAAATAGGGGGGTTAATGCTAAGCCTTCAATATACAAAAACGGTGAATTCGTTGCTGGAAGCATAATATATTTTTTGGATAATCAAACTGCAGTACCTTCAACAGTCAATATTAATTTACTAGACAGGAAAATAATGCTCTCGAATCGGGACTTGATTATAAATTTTAGCAAGATTCCCATCTATAAATGCTCGTTAAAACAATTTTAGTGAATCATAAATAATTGAAAATTGTTAGCAATTTTTCTTCTTAAGAGATTTTTTTCAAGTATTCTCTAGATTAATCAATTTTCAATTATTGCAATTATTGCAACATCACTTAACTATTGCCTTGACTGCCTCTACCGAAATAGAGTAGAACCAATTCTTATTATATACTACTGTGATTGTCATAGGCATACATTTCATGAGGAGTGGAAGCATCTGTGCTCTGTTGAGGGGTAGTACGTTCCCCCCGGGTGCACCTCTGGACACTGCAATTTATGAAATGAGAGATTTTAGAATATTTATTGATTATTGAATTAGGATAAATAGAATATTTTAGCATCACCACAGCAGCGAATGAAACTCGTGATCAGACGAAATACTTGGAAGCCTTGCATCGGTTCTTCAGTTTACTTTATCATGATGTTTCCCCAAAAGAAATGGTTAATACAATAATACCTCAATTGTTCCAACACATCAAGAATTTGGAATCACTATCCAAGAGATATGCCAAAACTGGATTCCTCGGCCTTATTATTTTTGAGGTAGAGTAAACACTGAAATGTATTAGTCAAGTATTTTTATTCTGTGAAGGTCTCTAAGAACCTATGTTAAAAATAAAATAAAGTTGAGAATAATAATTTAAAGTTAGGTAAAAGTTACTCATTGAAAATTATTCTTTGAAGCTTTCCAAGCTTTTGTCGTAGATTGCATTGATAGACCAATAGTTTATAACTCTTATATTAATCAACTATTAACAACCGGTTTAGGTGACCAACTACCTAGCTGAGAGCTTCCTGACGTATCTTAGCGAATGTTGCATTATAGATGGGGTTGATAAATTCTCTGACATTGCAATTCAAGAAGTAGAAAATTCTCTGATTGACAATGAAGAAACACTGTACGGGCGTATCAAACTTTGCTTGTCCTTAGCACGTAAGACTATATTTTTAAATATATTCCACAAAAATTTTCAAATTGGATTTAGTCAGTAAAAATGTTCAACATAACCACTTGCTTATTGGAACTGAGCACAATGGATAACCACTACAAGGCAGCAATGAGCCATTTGTAACTATTTATCCAACGATTTTTCATTATTGTTATCCTTAAATGATGTATACACAAATATTTCAAAGACTTAAAATAAATCCCCATATTGAAGTTTATTTACTTGGACTTTCAAAAATATTGGTTTTCTACTATGATTAATATTAAATATTCGGGAATACTTGACAGCATGTAAAATACATAAATTCACTCAGTGGCAAGCGTACAAATTTTCTAAAGATGATCAGGATATTTTTGTATAGATGTGATCATAGGAATGTTGTAGTCTAAATTTTCATCAGAAATTCAAAGTATTTTAAAGTCATTGCATGATTGGATTACAGACGTAAGAAGTTTTCCAATAATAGTTAAAATAAATCGCGGATTCATCAATCTTGTTAAGAGGAGCACCTCAGGTTCCAATGCTTTTGTTCATTTTATACGTGAATGACTTTGAAGATCTAGACATGATTCCATTGATCAATAAGCGGACAACACCTGTATTTATAGTATTAAATAATGAAACATTATATGCGCGAAACGCTTCAAAACATCTATCTAACACATAAAGTGGAATAATATAAATTTATAGTTCTTTATACCAGTGACACTTTAGAGGATAATGAACTTTTGTAGTTTCAATTTGATTCAGACAAAATACAACAAACTCATGAGGCAGAATGTCTAGAAATGAAATTTAATTAAACCCATGTATGGGATGTGATAGGATGGAGTGATTAAGATTACTCTTGGATGGGATAAACATGGAACAGAAAACCCCTCTCCCATGAGAAGTCCGATGAAAAGATCGATTAGATACTTTTTCCTTAGTCTAAGTGAAGCAGTTATTACTAAGGAGGTGAAAAGATTATCCTGGTGAAAATATAATCCAAGTTAAAGCGAGAGTGAAGGTATTTTATATTCAAGTACAGCACGCAGATGTAGGAGATGAAAATGATTACAATCGTGGACAATTTATCATGAGCGATTTGCAGCAGATAATGTCAACTTTAAGAGCTTAATCAAATTAAGAATTAATTAACAATTTGCTTTTCCGAATTATTTTTTATCACTCCACAAATTTCGTTAATACTCTATAAGAGCTGAAAACTACGGGTCATACTAGATATATTTTAAGGAGAAAGTAATTTCATTTGAACGTAATTAATTATGAATTTGTTTCTTTTTATCAAGTTCACTAGACTACTGCTAATTTATTGATTTTAGATCCACAAAACATTACTGCTCTAAAGCAAGAAGAAATTAAGTACTGCACAAATATGTTTTATTACTGCATAATTGGTGTATCACTGTACACTAAGAAAAGCCTTGATTAACAGCAAAGCCTGTTACAAGAATGGTTGAAATTTTATCAATCCAATTGGATATTAGTCTATAATTTAGTTCAACGATACATTAGTGATGCTTAAATACTCGACTATACACAGTGATTATGCATCCCAGCAATAATGTAAAAATATTATCTCTGATAGACAATGCTTACAACAACATTGAATCTTGCCTTTCACATAATAGATTATTGCCAACTTTTGCCAATAATTGGAATGAAAAACATAAATAAAAAATCCTAGCAAATTAACTAGTTTTGTAATATTAAAAACAAATACATAACACATAAAAACAAAGGTTACTAGTGCTTCACACACTAAGAAGAAACTGCTATAGGAAATAAAAGTTAGTTGTTGCCAGTAATTTAAGGGTAAATTTGTTTATGCCATAAATACGTTGTGAAAACGCTGTGATTATAGTTTATTTCCTTAGGTTTGACACAATGGTGCGAAATAGGGGGGTTAATGTTAAGCCTTCAATATACAAAAACGGTGAATTCGTTGCTGGAAGCATAATATATTTCTTGGATAATCAAACTGCAGTACCTTCAACAGTCAATATTAATTTGCTAGACAGGAAAATAATGCTTCTCGAATCGGGACTTGATTATAAATTTAGCAAGATTCCCAACTATAAATGCTCGTGAAAACGATTTTAGTGAATCATAAATAATTGAAAATTGTTAGCAATTTTTCTTCTTAAGTAATACATAATCCATTTTTTTTCAAGTATTCTCTAGATTAATAAATTTTCAATTATTGCAATTATTGCAACATCACTTAACTATTGCCTCTCTCTGCCGAAATAGAGTAGAACCAATTCTTATTATATAGTTCTGTGATTGCCAACCTATTCTGCACAACTGCCTCTAAGGTTACAAATAGCGTTAGGGTTAATTTAACCTCCTGAGATTCGAACGCAGAAGAGTATACATTTAAATTACATTTTTTATATTTAATTAGTATGCATCAATAATAAATTTGGAAATTTTTTAATTTCTAGTAAATTTTTCATATCTCATATATGATAAATTTCAGTTTAAGATAATGAACACACTACTATTTAGGAACATTTATAAATCTAGCAAAATTACATAATTTTATTCAGTTACGTGATATAATATTATTGTTTTCGAATTTTAAGTTCTGCACAATTTTTGAAAAATTACTGTGGCTTCAGTACAGTACGCTATTTATAAACGACGATTTCTATTAAGGCAGAAAAACAAGTAAAATTTTGTTTAATATGCTTATTGTCTTTTTTATTACTTGAAATTTCGTGTTCAGCTGGCAAAAGTAAGAATGAAAATATTTTACTGTTTTGTATTCAATAGGACTAGTTCTTACAATAATGTTTGCCAAATTTATATTATATGCATAAAAAAAGGTTGTCAGTTAGATAACTTATTAATTTTGTAATCTCGAAATCAAACATTTTCTAAAAGAATTTATTGTAAGGCCATCTAGCGTATGAAAATATTTACTGATTGCTGTAATCCGCTGTTTTAGAAAAGCACAAAGATAATGTTGAAAAACTCAGATCCAGTTTGAATAAAACACATGAGGGTGTGACTTCAGCGATGAGCGCGCATTCGAGTGAGATTAGTCATGCCAATGGTATCATGTTTACTAACGACAAAGCTATATTTGCACACTTGGATCTTTTCTGCGAACGTGTAAATCTCGTGAAAACAATGTTTGATACATTGAATAATTACGAGCGTTTGAAGGAAATCTCAGTGGGAGTGCCTCGACCAATTATGGAAGATATAATGGACACGCGTGAAGAGGAGGAAGAAAAATTTAAACTTGCAATCGAAGAAAAGAAGAAGAAAAGCATGAACAAACGCAATGGTAAGTAAATTACGTTTTGCCAATACAAACTCATACTGGCGTTATATTAACAAATTCGACGAACAAGATAATTAAGAAAGTTTTTTTTGAATATTTCGTTTAACCTTAACTGGACCAAATATACCTTAAAAATTCATTTTTATAGTGGTATTCGTATAAATGCTACATAAATATTATATGGATATATTTTATTTAAAATTTTTGTAATTTTCATTCTGAGTCAAATATGTCATGCTGGTCTAATATAGTACTATTTTTCCAAAATGTAAAAATTTAACTCCAACTTCTTAAGTTTAAGTANTGGACAATTTATCATGAGCGATTTGCAGCAGATAATGTCAACTTTTAAATTGTTTGAAAGACAGAAAGTATGCCTTGATTTTGCCATTGACAATTTCTCGCTTTCCAATAATATTTTTTTTGGCAAGCAGGAATTATTTTTTAAACGCTGAGGATTACTTACATAACATTGTTGTTTGTATCTCAATAAGAAGACATCAATTAATTACAATTATGTAATACTTTAAACTTCTAGGAACCAAGTTCTTTGTCAGAGCTTGCCGGGAGTGCAGAATTGTCTTGTTCTTCATTGAAATTTCAAGTAGTAAAAGTTTTATAACTTCAGAGGTCACTGCAAGGCGGACTTCAGCAAAAGTCGAATTCGTCTCTGTGAAGCTTGCTTTAAAATATTCCATTTCTCTTGAATTAATTTTAATTATTTTTTTTAGCTAAAATTAAGCCTTTGAAAGGGGCAATTCTTCCAATGTATGCTATCGCTACGCTTGGTAGCATTTAATTCCATAATTCCTTTCAATCATAAAAAACTAACAAACTCACCGCACAAAAAATTAGGAATGAGTTAAACCGAAATATAGCAAATGTAAGTCATTAAATCAGAATTAAGAAATAGTAGTTACCATAGAATATGTAATAGAAATGTTAATAATATAAGTAATAGAATATACTAGTAACATTTAATAGACAGAGAAAATCAGAATGCAAAGTGCTTGGAACAGAGAACAAAGTTTATTTTCCTCGAATGGGCCTGCCATCTTCTCAAAAATATGGAAAGGGGATATGAATTAACCGGCTCACCCTATTCTGCACAACTGCCTCTAAGGTTACAAATAGCGTTAGGGTTAATTTAACCTCCTGAGATTCGAACGCAGAAGAGTATACATTTAAATTACATTTTTTATATTTAATTAGTATGCATCAATAATAAATTTGGAAATTTTTTAATTTCTAGTAAATTTTTCATATCTCATATATGATAAATTTCAGTTTAAGATAATGAACACACTACTATTTAGGAACATTTATAAATCTAGCAAAATTACATAATTTTATTCAGTTACGTGATATAACATTATTGTTTTCGAATTTTAAGTTCTGCACAATTTTTGAAAAATTACTGTGGCTTCAGTACAGTACGCTATTTATAAACGACGATTTCTATTAAGGTAGAAAAACAAGTAAAATTTTGTTTAATATGCTTATTGTCTTTTTTTATTACTTGAAATTTCGTGTTCTACTGGCAAAAGTAAGAATGAAAATATTTTACTGTTTTGTATTCAATAGGACTAGTTCTTACAATAATGTTTGCCAAATTTATATTATATGCATAAAAAAAGGTTGTCAGTTAGATAACTTATTAATTTTGTAATCTCGAAATCAAACATTTTCTAAAAGAATTTATTGTAAGGCCATCTAGCGTATGAAAATATTTACTTATTACTGTAATCCGCTGTTTTAGAAAAGCACAAAGATAATGTTGAAAAACTCAGATCCAGTTTGAATAAAACACATGAGGGTGTGACTTCAGCGATGAGCGCGCATTCGAGTGAGATTAGTCATGCCAATGGTATCATGTTTACTAACGACAAAGCTATATTTGCACACTTGGATCTTTTCTGCGAACGTGTAAATCTCGTGAAAACAATGTTTGATACATTGAATAATTACGAGCGTTTGAAGGAAATCTCAGTGGGAGTGCCTCGACCAATTATGGAAGATATAATGGACACGCGTGAAGAGGAGGAAGAAAAATTTAAACTTGCAATCGAAGAAAAGAAGAAGAAAAGCATGAACAAACGCAATGGTAAGTAAATTACGTTTTGCCAATACAAACTCATACTGGCGTTATATTAACAAATTCGACGAACAAAATAATTATGAAAGTTTTTTATGAATATTTCGTTTAACCTTAACTGGACCAAATATACATTAATGCATAAAATTCATTTTTTATAGTGGTATTCGTATAAATGTTACATAATTATTATATGGATATATTTTATTTCAAAATTTTTGTAATTTTCAATCTGATTAGACCCTGTGCCAAATATGTCACACTGGTCTACTATAGTACTAATTTTTTTTAAAATGTGAAAATTTAGCTACATCTTTTTAAGGAATTTTACTGTGTAAAAATGATACAAACGTGAAAATAAAAAAATTACAAAGTAAATTGATCAAAAACAATAGCCACAATAAAGAGATTGCTTAGACATGGTGCACATTTTATATAATTTGTATTCAAACGAAGTTTATACGCATGCTACATCTAAGAAGTTATCGAATGGGAGTGATAGCATGCTTTTAAGAGGCGTGCCATATATGGCACGCTGGTCCAGTTAAGGTTAAATCGCTTTCGCAATATTCTGTTACACTGATTTGTAATTATTAATTTTGACAAAAATATAATTCAAATATTTACTTTTTTAGCGAAGTCCGACCCTTTATTTACTTTGACAAGAGAGCGTCCCATTGGCGAAGACAATGAAGTCGAAGAAGAGAATGATGATGAACAAGAACTTGTCATGTCTGACGTAGAAAGTGAAGAAAGTGTGCGTGGAGCCCACTACCCGGGTACTTTTCAAGAACCTGTTTTGACAAAAGATTATTTGGCAGATGAAGCATATGAGATTGATGATTCACCAAGGAAGAACGTCATCGATGCAAGGATCTATTTAAGTAGGAAAATAACTTTTTTTCAATAAACAAGATGGTTTGAGTTGATTAGATCATATTTAGTTGATTAGTCATAGAGCATGGCGCCGTCGCCATTGATGAGTTTCCCATTCAAACCAGGGATGTTCAACGATTAATCGCAAAATCAATTAATCTTTTGATCCTTAACGGTTAATTGATTATATAACGTTATTTTCAACGCAAAATTGATGGAGTCGGCGCGATTAGTCGGCGAATATGTGCAACACATGTATGCATGCAGCAATAGCATCCGTAGCCGCTTGCGAAAATTTTTAAGAAATCGATGAATTTATCGATTGAAAATTTAGGTTTTCGATTAATTGCAATTAATCGTTAAAGATCCCTGATGTAGACACTACTGGTAATATTTAATGGCCTGAAGCGGCTGAAGGTATTCATCGAATGTATGTAGCAGTTATCTCATGTATGATTTCCAATGCGGACTATACAGCTCTTAGAATGATTAATGTTTTAGTAAAATTTCCTTCCCATTCAAATGTATACACAAAACACCAAAAACACAGAAACCTTTTGCAGTATAGACAATCGATGAATATTTTTGAAACAGTTCTATAAACGTAAATTTCAATTTAAGAGACTACAAAATTTTATCAGAATGTATTAAAATGAAATTTCGTTGTACTTAGTTCCTTAAAGTTTTTTAAAAAATCGAAAAGTTTTATTGAAAAGTAGTTCATCATGTCAAGTACTTCCACGCAACAATTGTTTTCAGCAAATGTTCACCATTCCATAGATGCACTTTTAACAATGCCTTTATCAATGCCCCGAGATTTCCAAATTTCTTAAGAGGCTCTAAGGGAATTGTTTCCGTGTAAGTTCTGCTTTTGAAAATTCTATTTTAATGCTCATGTAGACATGGTTGGACTTTGAATTTTCACCTTGCAAACTACTGTCTTCCCAATGTCTTCTATCGCCACTCCATAGTTGTATAAAAGTTGAATAATACTCATATATTTAGGACGCTATTATGGAGAATGCTCAAATGATAACTTGGGTCCCAATTTCGCAGAAATTATTAAAGAATTTGTTACCGATCTCAAGAGTATTCTCTCAGAAATCGACACCAGTGAAATTCTCTTTGATTTTAAGAATAAAGACAAAGATAGATTCGGTGAATATTATAAAAACTTCAACAATAATCTCAAAGATGTCGAACGCTTTCTTTCAGCTTATATAACAATATTGTTCTTACGAAAAATGACAACACGGGAAAGCTTGAAACTTCTGGAAAAGTAAGCTTAAACTAAATGTAGATATACAGTATATGTTATATATATATATATATATATATATATATAT
>CABFPE010000156.1:204266-216867 GCA_900660155.1 Hofstenia miamia | reverse complement strand
GTATATATATATATATATATATATATATATAGAAAAATAATAAGGATTAGAATTTTTCGTATATAAACCATTCAAATTTTTCGTTGGCTGAATTTTAGTCTTCCAAGCATTAGAAGTATACCAGAAATACCTTCAAATTTTCTATGTCAAATCTTATAATATATTAACGTAGTCTTTTGGTGTACTTCAGGTTTTTTATCTTCAATTGGTATCCGGGTTTGACCGGACGTTGGTTTTTATATTGCAAGGGAATATTTAGCAATTGATACTTTAGTTTTCGATCAATCCAGGATAGACCCGATGTGCAGGAAGCCATATCTGAGGCTTATTTTAAATCATTCTCACAGTACGCAGAAGATCTTTTCAAAATTCAAGATATGCATAATAAACAAAAGGTAATGAACATATACATTTATACACAAAAAACCTTTTCAAAGATTTCTAACAGATCATGCATTCTTAAGAACTTAGCAAATCTTTAAGTATTTCTTCAGACGAATAGGCCTGTTCTGAAATTAAGTAAACATTAAATTTCAATAACAATAATTAAAAATAGAAAATTCAAACTGAAATATATGGAAATTTCCATTAGAAATGCATTGCAAGTACAATTGTAAGATCAACCTTAACTAAAAATAACATTGACTGTATACACAATTGTGTTTGGCCCACGATGAGAAACACTATTTGAGACAAACTTGAAAGAATTTTTTTTCTTCCTTACTATGACATGGCAAAAATAGATTTTGCCAGTCAAAATCTTTTGGCGTTTTCTCAAGAATTTTAATCAGACAAACTTTTTGATGTGGTTTCTGTTACCAGTATTCACCAAGGATAAATGATTATCTGAGAAATACTTTCATCGGTTTATTTGTTTTCGCAACTTTATATAAAGAATCAGGATCACTAAATGTTGATGAAATAATAAATGAAATGTAATCAGGAAAATCTTTAACTTTGTAATTTTTTGATTTTTTCAGTTCCATTACTCTGTAAAATCCATTAAATTTGTGTAGTTTACCAGCTATTTCTTGGGATTGTAATTTTTAATCAACAAAAAAATCGTTTTTATTTCTTAGCTGGATTCATTTTAAGTTTTAAATTAAATAGTTATTGCTCTTTAGGGAAATATTCAGTGACGAAATTTATTAATATTAAGTGAATATCTTGATCTTTTGTATTTAGAACCACCCACCTTTAGCGCGGAATGCGCCTCCTGTTGCTGGTACTATACATTGGTTAAGACAACTATTAACCAGAGTTGAAGAACCCATGGCCGTATTCAAAAACATTGCTGCCATTAAATCCTTACCCGGTATGATATGATCAATTTTAGGTTTTATATTTGTTATTTGTGCTTAAATTATTTTTTACGAACCTTTGAAATGATTATCATTTGGTTGTAATGATCATATTATGCTGATGTATAGATTTCTGCATAATAGATATCCTATTTACGTGCAGCAATGATCGTTATCGTGATTAATTACTCTATGAGATAATGGTAGATAGATGAAATAGTAATTTTGAGATTTAATTAATATCCTGTCAGATGGTAAGTTAATGCATTTTTTTAGATTTCAATCAAGTTGTAAAGATTTTTAACAAACTAGTGAAGTGCTTGCTCACACACGAAATCACGATTTATAATCAGTGGTGCTCTGAGGTCGAAAATTCAAGAGGTGGCCTACGGTCTTTAGTTCTTGGATACAATTCTTCTGAAAATCGAATTTATGTTAATTTCAACTCGGTGTAAGTTTACTCAAGTGAATAGTATATAAAATTTACATAAAGACATCATTTTCGTGTTGTTTATTCTATAAGATGTACGACATCAACATAAAGAGTTATAATCCATGAAAAATTTCTTATATCCAAGGGCGTAGATTGTCTTCGAGATCATGCTTAATCTTCCTCTGCAGCTGTAGCAAGCAGGTATCCTTGCATTTGGGTATTTCGAAAGAAGTTGATACAATCCAACTGTTGAATTATTATTAATTGTGAACCAGTATTGAGATAGCCATTAAATTTTCAGTCTTTGCTTATCGCGACATTATGTTAAGATCAGGTGATGAAATCTCAATGCATGATAATTCAGATTAGACTTCAAGCCATAAGCAGCAAAATTTGTTAAAAATTTTACACTATTTGATGTCATTCATTAACAACATACCACTAATGATTTCTGCTTATCATCGAACCTATTGTTTAGAATCAGCGTAATTATTCAAGAAGTGAAGTTTATGCGGCGACTGAACGTCGACGTTCCAGAGGCTGTGCTGAAGATTCAGAGGAACGAAGACAATTTCAAAGTTTACAATGCTAGATTACAAAACTTGATAAATGAGTTTGAACAAGTGAAGAGAAGAATTCCCTCCGAGGTGCTACATCTTTTCACAAAGCACATCCAGTCAGTGGTGAAGATATTTTCTCCAGGATGGAAGGCCATTACTTGGAATAGNGTTGTACTTAGTTCCTTAAAGTTTTTTAAAAAATCGAAAAGTTTTATTGAAAAGTAGTTCATCATGTCAAGTACTTCCACGCAACAATTGTTTTCAGCAAATGTTCACCATTCCATAGATGCACTTTTAACAATGCCTTTATCAATGCCCCGAGATTTCCAAATTTCTTAAGAGGCTCTAAGGGAATTGTTTCCGTGTAAGTTCTGCTTTTGAAAATTCTATTTTAATGCTCATGTAGACATGGTTGGACTTTGAATTTTCACCTTGCAAACTACTGTCTTCCCAATGTCTTCTATCGCCACTCCATAGTTGTATAAAAGTTGAATAATACTCATATATTTAGGACGCTATTATGGAGAATGCTCAAATGATAACTTGGGTCCCAATTTCGCAGAAATTATTAAAGAATTTGTTACCGATCTCAAGAGTATTCTCTCAGAAATCGACACCAGTGAAATTCTCTTTGATTTTAAGAATAAAGACAAAGATAGATTCGGTGAATATTATAAAAACTTCAACAATAATCTCAAAGATGTCGAACGCTTTCTTTCAGCTTATATAACAATATTGTTCTTACGAAAAATGACAACACGGGAAAGCTTGAAACTTCTGGAAAAGTAAGCTTAAANTCCTGTCAGATGGTAAGTTAATGCATTTTTTTAGATTTCAATCAAGTTGTAAAGATTTTTAACAAACTAGTGAAGTGCTTGCTCACACACGAAATCACGATTTATAATCAGTGGTGCTCTGAGGTCGAAAATTCAAGAGGTGGCCTACGGTCTTTAGTTCTTGGATACAATTCTTCTGAAAATCGAATTTATGTTAATTTCAACTCGGTGTAAGTTTACTCAAGTGAATAGTATATAAAATTTACATAAAGACATCATTTTCGTGTTGTTTATTCTATAAGATGTACGACATCAACATAAAGAGTTATAATCCATGAAAAATTTCTTATATCCAAGGGCGTAGATTGTCTTCGAGATCATGCTTAATCTTCCTCTGCAGCTGTAGCAAGCAGGTATCCTTGCATTTGGGTATTTCGAAAGAAGTTGATACAATCCAACTGTTGAATTATTATTAATTGTGAACCAGTATTGAGATAGCCATTAAATTTTCAGTCTTTGCTTATCGCGACATTATGTTAAGATCAGGTGATGAAATCTCAATGCATGATAATTCAGATTAGACTTCAAGCCATAAGCAGCAAAATTTGTTAAAAATTTTACACTATTTGATGTCATTCATTAACAACATACCACTAATGATTTCTGCTTATCATCGAACCTATTGTTTAGAATCAGCGTAATTATTCAAGAAGTGAAGTTTATGCGGCGACTGAACGTCGACGTTCCAGAGGCTGTGCTGAAGATTCAGAGGAACGAAGACAATTTCAAAGTTTACAATGCTAGATTACAAAACTTGATAAATGAGTTTGAACAAGTGAAGAGAAGAATTCCCTCCGAGGTGCTACATCTTTTCACAAAGCACATCCAGTCAGTGGTGAAGATATTTTCTCCAGGATGGAAGGCCATTACTTGGAATAGTATGAATATTGATGGCTACTTGTTTCAGGTAAATGCCAGTAACTGTCATTCTAAAATTAACAAATTGAATCATGTTTGAAACTCAACACTTGGTTTAATTTATTTTAAAGTGCACTAAAAACAAGAATTATTCGTAATTTTATTTGAGTATTATTCTGCAGGTATATCTAAAATTTTTTTTCACATCATCAAGTTTAACGACTTCTTTCTGTTTTTCTAGATGGAATTAAATGCTTAATGTAACAATTCTTTCCTAAAAGTCTTCAGGATAAGTCTTGATTGTGTCGAAATGGGTTCACCTCTTCTTGTAAACTTTGATTAAATGTGCCATTTCCACTGGTTTATACTATTACTGATAATATTTCCCTTAGAAGCTATGTTGTTGATCGGACGGGGCGGGATAAAAACCAAATCCAGTGAACTACTTGGAGCTGGTATTCTGCCGACTCATAGCCACTGACTCTAAATAGAGTTATGAAAAGATNTGTATATATATATATATATATATATATATATATTTATATACAGTGTGTCTCAGAACTATGTAGGCAGTTAAAAACTAATCTTTAGCCATATAATACATTTATTGAAATCAAACTGATACCGTATTTCAAACTACATGTAACAATGCAAAAATACAGTTTTAACGCAAATGCTCAAAGTACTGTCCATCAACAGCGATCAATTCAGAGGTCACAGAACGACATACCTTTGATATGATGTCAACTTGTATGTTTTTGCAATTGATTTGATCTTATCTTCATTTTTTGAAGATTGAGGGGACGCGGACTCTTGTAGACTTCGTTCTTTAGATAACTCCAAAAGAAGAAGTCTAATAGAGTTAGATCAGTGCTTCTTGGTGGATACTCATTTTCACCGCGACGTCCAATCCATACAGTGATGTCACTATCAATTCTGGCATGGAGATAGCCTCTCACAATTGAGGCATAACGAGCCGGAGCTCCGTACTGTTGAAAGTAAGGCAATGCATGTTTACATAGAAATCAAACAATTGCACCGTACTTTGACGTACATTGTTCGTTTCACAATTTGTTGCACAAAGCCTGAATACCGCCTACATAGTTCTGAGACACCCTGTATATGATGCGTATGGAGATGTTCTAAACTTTTGTGCATTCGTAACTAAATTGCTTTCGATATCAAAAATTTCTGTTTTTGTTAACATCGTTTTTTAGGTCAGCAGTGCCATAAATCACCTCAAGCAATTAGTGGCCAACGTCGAAGAGATGATTGAGACTAAAATCAACAACGTTCTCGCTGAAATTCGAAACCTCATTTTGTTCGATTATGAGTTAGCTTTGAGCAAAAGCTGGGTAAGAATTTTCTTTGTTGTTAATTCATCGTCAAATGTTATTTAAATTATAGAGAAAGATACAACCTACAAGTTCAATGAAAATCTAGCTTGTTTATAGCAAAAACAAACCAATCAATTTCATATAATTTTGTGAATATTTTAAAAATGTTCATTTTCCATAATGCAACTTTCCATTTGATACCAATACTCGATTAAAATCAAGCTCACTGCCAAATTTTATATGTAAATGCTCACTTCTGCAGTTATTTTCAAGGACTATATTAAATACAGAGATGGAAGAGGGCAGGATTTTTGCGGCCCTAAACCGGCCCAGCCCGAAAAATCCAATTATTAAGATATATTTTTGCACTAAGTAATATATTTCGCCCTTAAATTGGTCTTAAATAAATAATTGACCATATTTTTGTTATTGAAAAACAAATATTTACAAAATAAGCATAGGTTTAAACTTTCAGCCCTAAACTGGCCCATAAAATCTCGGGCCTAGGCCACCCTAGGACCAGCCGGCCCGTTTACATATCTGATTGAATATTTTATAATCTTTCCTAATTTTCTCAATAGCAGTTTCACACAGATTTGGATTTTGAGAAAATTTTCTCATTTTTAAAATTCCGAAAGTAGCATGATGCAAAAAATTTCGGAATAAAATCTTGCTAAGAAAATTATCCAAAATAATGTTTGTGACATAATTACACAAGTTAAGAGAAACGCGCTAGCATGTATTAAATGAAGCAGTTAATGAAATTATGTCTTATGCTGTAGATGTAAGAACATGTTCATTTTTGTGTAAAACAATCGCTTTTTTGAATAAAAATGCGAATGTAATGGAATTATAAGTGTCTATTCTTTAAAACATTGAATATCAGAAAAAGTTGTTGGGTACATTGTCTATTCCTTCATTTTTTGCTGATTTTAATTCTAACTTATTTTGAATTTTTGAGAAATATTATTTATCATACCAAATAAGTTGAGTTTACTGGAACTTATGGTATTAGCATAATGCAGAAATTCTAAAATTCTTTGTAGATTTTGAGCTTTTCTACAAGCTTCATACATTTGTTTTTAATGTTGCTTAAATGTTGTCTACAAAAGCAGTAGGATAAAATTAATCCAGAGCATTTATTTATGAAAAGTCCGCTTATAAAATTAGGTTTGAATCAACCATATAATACGTAGTAGGAGTCAACCAAGCCTTCAACTAAACTTCTACCAAGTATTCAAAGCAAGTTATGCTATGACACGTTTAATACTAAATTCCATCGTTATTAATTAACCAATAGCAAATCAGGTAAATTTCTTTGGAGATTTCAGAAAGTTTGTTGATTTTTGTGAGGGCTAAACGTTTTTATTTACACTGTTACAATTTAAGGATACGTTAAATTAACTTGCTGATGCAATGAGATATTTTAAAAGAAGACTACATTTAAAATCTCATTTAGACTGCAAATGATTTCAGAGATGTTATTATAAAATCTGTTCAACGAAAAAAGGAGGAATTTTTAAATCTTTATGACCGCATACAGAAGGCTCTTCTCACAGACATAATTGAATATTTGAAAAAAGCCAAGGTATGTACTGTCCCATTTTTTAGTTATTTTCTTATTATTAGATTGGAAGTGATGACTTTGAAGAAAATCTGAAACTTGATACTGATAACTCGTTTTCCACGAGAAATGAGATGCATTCTGAACTAAAAAATAATGAAAAGGAACTTTACCGTAAGATATTCACAGAAAATGTAAATTTGTTCTTTAATTCCTTAATTCACAGTGATAAACAAATAACTTTATAACAAGTATTTAAAACTTGGATTATCAATTTTGTCTCTAGGTAATTATACCACCGCCATTCTTGAAGCGATATCGGAGTGCACTCTAGAGTCACTTCGATTATTGGCCACTGCAACTGGGGTTCATTCTGCACTAACATTGCCGCCAGGATCCAGATCTTCGAAGTCTGATCGATCCAATTCATTACGATCTATCCCGAGCTTTCTCAGTGTTATGTTAGCTGATGCGGAATCTAACGACTTCTTCAAGTGAGTTAATCTTCAAAAATGATTTTTTAAGCATTATATTTAATGAATTCATTTTTATGATTCCCAATTTCACATAATTTGTTTTGCAAGATTGTTTGAGTGATTTTCATATACAATTTGCTATCCACTGGAAAACGTTGTCTGACTTCTTATTTCAATTTATAATTTTGCTTGGCATACTTAGTCTCTGAGTGTTAGTGTTTCTAACCATACACGCAATCGTTTTTAATTTTGAGGTCACATTATATTCATTGTCCAATAAAATATTGATGGTTTGCTTTTATTGGCACTAAAAAGCTGCATTACTGCCTCATTGTAACCAATCATTCATTAAGCAATTGTTTGTTCAAAGGTTGCATTACGTTGGGGTTTTTCACTAGTATAGTCGTCCACATATTTGCTTGTGCAGAGATTAGATTATATAGCATATATTTTTGTAGTGGTTCGCTTGTGTGATGTCTTGACTCCTAATTTAAAAATAAGCTTAGTTGATTCTCAGAGAATTAATCTCAGTCTTGCAGGAGAACAGCTGCAGCACAAACACACAGGTGCATCAAATCAATGAAGATATAATAGTGGTTGACTTTGGATAGATTACTACCATACGGAATCAATTTCCAGGCACACACAGGAATAAAAAAAATTGTAGTTTAGGGAAACGTTTTATTATCAGTGAAGAAGCATGTTATCATTTTGAAGATTAACCAAGTTTTTTAGGTTTTCTTTGAATCTAAACTTTGTTGTTCCCGACCATAAAATTAGCCCTTCATTTGAAATTGCTTATCGCTGTCTCGTTGATTTAGTCAACGAAATTTTGGGATGTTCTCAAGGTATGTATTCATGCATTAGATGGTGGTATTCACTTGTTTTTAGCAGTAAAAATTTTTAACAGCGAAGCAACTTTTTATGAACTAATCGATAGAAACGAAATGGAAAACACTGTGCGCGACTTCGAGGAATTTATGCAAGGTTTGATTGTTATATGGATTCTTTTCATTTACGATTTATTTATGTCAGGCATCATATATAAGTGGTTAAATTATTACATGAAATTATTTTTCTTCTGTGCATTGAAACTTTCACTTTCTGTCTCTTACCATTAATTCTTTCATATATTATAATAGCAAATATAAATTTAATAACATTAAATTTTATCTTAGATGTTGAAAGATCAATTCAACTTCATGTTCATAGCTTCACAGAATTCGATTTTCTTTGGAAAGATGATTTAATAAAAAATTTTAATGAATTCATTTCTTACAAGCCACACAGAAGTAAGATTGAAGCAGAAGTAGAACGTTTTTGCGAAATTGAACAGAGAATTAAATCGATTCCAAATGTGAGTAGGTTCAATAGTTACAACCTTTCCAAGGTTTTTTTATTTCTATTGCAATACTTCATTTTGAGAAGGATTTTAATCGACACTTAAAATTGCAATTTAAGGCCACAAGATGTCGCTCTCTTATATAACATGGTCTAATAGACGATATATGTGATTTAGAAGTTTCAGTTAAATTTAAGAGAAGTGTGTGATTATATACAAATAATATTAAATTTATCCGTATAACATTTTAAGCACTTTTTACTGTTATCAGAACTACATTCATTTAGAGCATAGCCCATGTTGAACCTGGGTTAGATAATAATTTTTTTTAATTTTTAGACCATATTTGTTTATGGTTTTTATGTCCATTTTTTTAGATATTGGTGATCGGTCCAATGCATTTGAACATTGTTCCGATTCAAAACACACTAGTTGGATTTGTAATTCGTTGGAAGACCAAATACGCATCGGTTTTGCATGATGAAGCGAGGGTATGATTGCAATTAATATTTACCATCTAAAATCTATTATTAGAATAATCTTATACAAGCTACTAATTATCGAGACACAGCAGTCGAAGGCCTTTCAAAGCAGATTGAAAATCTGGAGCAGCTAAATGAAGCTCTAAACCTCTTAGAGGAACTTCAAGATATGATTAACAAAGTTGATTCGATATACTTGCCTATCGAAAACACATATGCTCTCCTAAGGTAGCTTTGTTTTGAACTACTCTGAATTATATTTTGCAGTAAAGCATTTTAAAGTGGGAGTTTTTTCTAAGAATCTAATATTGAATATCAGAATTTTTCGGTAAGGCTCTGCAGGACCAAGTCGTATTTAGTTCCATTGACTTTTGGTCCCAGTCCCTTTCCATCATAGTTCCATAAATTTTGCCATTATGTAGTTTCATTGGTCCCATCTCATTTTTTCCACTAACTTTGACACAAATTATAAATATTACTCTGAAATCTGTGTTTACAATTAGTCCTATATTAATCAAGTTCAGCTGCAAAACTTAATTTTAACTCCTCGTACTATAGGTCTGGGACTAGTAAATCGCATTGTGATTCCGCAGAATCTCATTTGTTTCCCATCGATAACGGTTACATATTAATAATAATAATAATACTAATAATGTCACAGAGCTAAAAAGTTTCATTTGTTCCTTAAAAATGGCTGTTAAAATTGAATGTGCACTAATAAATGCTATCTCAACATAAACTGTAGATTTGAATATATGATATCACTAATATATAGTGGCATACAATGCTAACCAGCAATATTCAAAAGTTAAATATGAAATCAGTACATCATTAAAATATTTTATATGCCTTTGATAGCAGATGCAGAGATTTGAATAACATTCGAAAAGAAAGTTAACAAAAAACTATTCCCATCTCTAATTTGCTTAAATATCTAAATTGAAAATATTCAAACAACTTTAAGAAGAAGTAAGTTTTGTTACAAAACGTATCTATTTTTATGCTTGAAAATGAAATTTGTATAAGTATTTTTACTGGCAAACCATCATAATTAAGAATTTTATTCGAAATTTTATCCTATAATTTAAAATTTGACACATTTTCACTTGTAAACTTGCCTTTATTTATTTGCATACATCACGATAGTAAGTTATTGACTTTAATATTTAGAAAATTTGAAATTGTCCTTCCTCGAGAAGAGGTGCAACAAGTAGATAATCTGCGAGAGCAATGGTCACTTCTTACTGATCTTGTTGAAGAAGTTAGAGACAAGTTGCTTCACGAAGAAAGAAACTTTTATGAACAAGAACTAGACAAGCAAATAAAGGTTTTTCATAGAAAGTTTATTTATATTTTCAGGCTAATTTAAAATTATCACTTAGCTATAGAAATTCGAGTGTGTTATTCAACTAAATCTGCTTAAAAAAATAGTCATAGGTTTTTTTAAAATATATGGAAAGTTCGATTTCAAAACGTGATATATCTTTTTTTTGAAAATTGAGCTGAGATCAACTTTTATATTAACTGAGTGTTTTCTATCTTCTGTTAAAAGCTTGAAGTCTAAATTGATTTCGATTTTGTCCAATTCCTCCTCAAAAATCGTGTTTTTTTGTATAAAACACGATTTATCCAATTTCCTTTTTTGTCAAAATGAGATATATCCATCCTCTTCACACTTCTGAATTATCCATAGTGAACTATTTCTTTAATAACATTCGGGAACTTTGCTTCACATTGTTTTAAAATTGAAATTGTTATAAGTTATGGAAAGTTGCTGTTTTTTATATTTTTTAACAAAATGCTCTTCAATAAAAAAAATAAGCTTTAAAAAATCTCCGACCCGATAGAGATGTATTTCAAAATTAGTAAATGTGAATATATATTATGTAAATTTTGTCTTACAGTACGATAGTTTGCTACTTTATTGGACATTTAATCGTATCCGAAACAAGTAGACCTTTAAATACCATTAGCATTTACCTGAAATAAAAAACACAAAAAAACAATGATGTTTTTATCTAGGTGTCTTACTTATTTTTCCTCATTGTTAAAACACTTGTTTAAAACAGTACAACCTTAATGTTATATCTATAGTTTTGGAATCAAAATCTGTTCCCTCTTTAAAAGTTGCTGAAGAAGTTTCAAGAGGGAATTATATATTACATGTTTTTAAAGATGGCCACCTTGATTTTATCAATATAACAGTAACAGATACAAGACATAAGTTTCATGACTTCCCTTTCAAATGAAAAATTAATTATAAAAAGTTGTGGCAAGAGTATCAAGATTAAATGTTCTTCAGTATCATTCACTCTTACAGTTAGAAACGTAAGAATTCAGGATTCTAATGTATGCACTGGAAATTGGTCTATAATTGTGTGTGAACCAAACAATTTTTCCTATTCTTTTTTGTCCTACAATTTGGATTGACAAAAATTATAGTCTTGATCATGTGAGGCAACAACTGAATCAACTTCGACAGCATCACCAACAATTAATTCAACTTCCATAACATCAGCTTCTATTGATCTTTCTATAAATACATAAGATCGAATGCATTCTTCTGCAATTTTCACAAATATCAAAATTTTCAATTGTTTACCCTTTTTTGGTTCGTCAGTTATGATCAGGTTTAAAATGAACAACAATAAATATCTATGAATTTGTCATAAACATTTTCAAGTATTTGTAACTGTGAAAATTTGTATAACAAATTAAAAAATATACATCNATTTAGTACATTATCAATTGTTTACCCTTTTTTGGTTCGTCAGTTATGATCAGGTTTAAAATGTACAACAATAAATATCTATGAATTTGTCATAAACATTTTCAAGTATTTGTAACTGTGAAAATTTATATAACAAATTAAAAAATATACATCGTCATAATACAAATCCTTCACGACTGACACATGGATATCCATCGTTGCATATTGATGCTGGTGATGAGTCACCTATAACAACCTCGCTAACTGTCTGATTTGCGAAACTTGATGGCTTCATCACTACTAAGCTGTTGTACTTTATAGAATCTAAATATCTCGAAACTATGCAGTTACTGTAATTTTCCGGAGTAAAGATCCCTTATGTACCGCATTCAGAGTCCTTTCCAAATTGTCTTGCATAATATAAAGGACATATCTATTTTGAAAAAAAGGAAATGCTTAAATATTGAGCTCTTTTTAATTAAACGGAAGATAAATACGGCTAAATCACTTAATAGTCAACGTGAAATTTGGCATGATGTTTCCTAGTATTCTATAGAATATTGCCATATTAGATAGAAACAGGAAAAATTAGGGATTTCTGAGAAATCCTAAAAAATGTTATCACATTTTGCAATCGAACTCTTTATTTATTAATATTTATATACTGTACATATCAAATACATGCATAGGGTGTGGAAATGT